>JANBOJ010000039.1:0-77587 GCA_027574685.1 Coemansia erecta | reverse complement strand
CAGCCAAGCTGCTTGCAGAAGTCAAGAATAAGCCCAACTCGATACTTGCGTGGAAGAGACATCTCTGTAGCGTCTGCTCGATGTCTGCTGAGGACGCACGGGACGGCGTTGTCGTAGAAGTATGGCTGAACGGCGACGACGAGTACAAGCAGCATCTGTGCTCGAAGCAGCACAAAAACAACACTCGCTACCGCAAGAGGCTTTGGAAAGACAGATGCAGAGGTGCGACAGTTATTGAGACCGGCGGCAACGATTCAGATTCAAGCAAGCCATCGCCTGCAAAGCGTCCAAACACGAGACTTGATCCAGATCCATGAATAAAGTTGGTAAGAATGGCTTATAGAACCGAAATTGAACTCGAAAAGGACAAAAGTCTTTTTTCGTGGAGTTATTTCGCCGGTGCTGTAATATCCCACATCTGCAGTACATATGTGAATTGGCTCAAGGCAGGCTAGATCTGTGCTAGCAAAAATTAATTTGCCTTAGTAATAGTCTATATAGGATGCGCGCAAGTGTACCCTATCTGTAATATGACATTTATATATAGCTTCTAGCTTACTTTTATTTTGCACGTACAAGAATAAACTAAAGAATTCCCGATATATCCACTAGGGACGACACAACCCGGTTTGAGAATACAAAACATTTTGCTCCTGATCAGACCAGTACAGTATTTGCTAGCACTGGCTGCCTACTGGTTTACTTAAATTACAACAATAGTTGTGCTGAGATATGTACTCAATACATTCAGCAGCACTTGATGATACATACCGCATTTGGCGATATGCTTTGTCTTGCTGTATTCAAACCTACCACCCAATTACCAATAGCACTTAGCAACCCAACGCAACGCTACACATCTGCCAGTCTGTCTTTAAGATTGATTTTATCCATGAACACACCAACGTGTATGCATTTTGAGCTTTCCACAGAAAATACGGCGTTTTTTAACAAGACAATATTGATCTGCTGATCGAGTCGTGATTTCGTGACTGTGTCCAGTGGAAACTTTGGGACGCCAGATCTGGCCTGATATGATTCAGTACCTGGTGTATGGCATATGGGTGCGTGCGTGTGCTGGCCGGTTAACATATTAACACTAATACTGACAGAATAAAATGTTTGGTCTAAACAACTTTGTTCATTAACATTGCCACTAAAAAGTTTATTTGAAGTCCTTGTACGACCACTTCTCAGTCGTCCTAGTCTTGACCTTTTCGACCTTCTGCTTGAATGCAACCTCGGGCTCGATAAAGTTGCGCTTCATCAGCGAGTTAAACGACTCTGCATAGCTGCTACCCTCGGGCTGCAGCTGCCGCAAAGACGTGGGCAGCTCCTCGGTCAACTTGACTGCCTCCAGCAGCTTGGGAACCTTGTGCTTGCCGATACGCTCGCGCGGCTTCAGAGCCTTCTCCTGTGCCAGCTTGCGCTTGTGCTGAACAACCTCCTCGGCCTTTGCCGCCTCCTTGTCAACAATAGTTGCAAACCTCTTGGCATGCTGCGCCTTGCGCACCAGGTCGCGCTCAGCCTTGGCCATCTTCTGCTCAAACTTCTCCTTGGCCACTCGCCGCTGGCGGTTGCGCTGAACACGGGTCTTGCGCTTGGTCGCCTTGGTCTTTGCCGACGAATCCTCGTTTGCGCTGGCATCGCCCTCTTCCTCTTCCTCTCCTTCGCTACCAGACTCGTCGCTGCCATCCACAATAGTCTTGTCGTCTTCAGCGGCATCGTCGGCGTTATCATCAACCTCCATCATCTCCTGAGCAACAATGGCAGCACACTCGTTCAAGCCGTCCATCGGCTGCACGCCAGTAAAGTTTACAAACTCGGAATGCTTCTCCTGTCTGCGGATCACGGCAGCATACTCGTCGCCAGCTTTGTCGATGAGCTCCTTGTGCTGCTTTGCATCCGGACGATACGAGGCACCTGGGTGCGCAACTTCGACTGCGGGCAGCATCGCCAGATGGGCCAGCTTCTGCCGCGAGACAATGCCCTTCTTTTTGTTCTTGCCACTAGTCGAATTATCCGGCGCACCCCAGATATCCATGCTGCTAGCCGAGCTACCGGCCTTCAGTGCATCCGGAGCTGTTCTCTGCTTGCCGTTAAACCCTGCAATCTTCTTCAGCTCCCGCTTAAGCTTGCTTTCGGATATCTTCCTTTTCCGCTCATCGCCAAGCTTTGTGCCAACTACTGCTGCGGGAACCTTTGAGCGACGGTCAAGGATCTCGTCGACACGGAGCTTCTTCTTTTGCCGCAGCCGTCTCTTGGTCTGCTCGTCGCCAGCAATGTCAACAGTAAAGAGATCGGCGTTCTTGCGCTCCTCGACAGGTGCGCCGTTCTCGCGCTCGTCCTCCCGCTTCTCTTCGAGTGCTTCCTCGACATCCGCTATATCTATGTTTTTGCGCCAGTCAGCCTTGCTTTTGCGCCCTCCCCGCGACTTGCCCTCTTTAGAAGCGGCTACCTGCGACATTTCCAATACGTGCGTGTATGTGTATTTGTGTGTGTGTGTGTGTGTGTGAGAAGCGAGTATAAAGATAGAAAAAGAAGTATACCTGGTGGATGTAAAGAGAGATGGCGAGCGAGCCCTCAGGCGCGCATAAAAATTTACCAAATGAAAAAATCGCTAATCTGATCGACTGTAATTGGGATCAAACCAACCGCCAAAGCCGGGTCCAGCTTCTGTGAAGACCCCGCCAGAGGATCGGGATTTCCACACAGTCGATCCGGTAGGCTCTTGAAATGTCTCGTGGTGTGATGAGTCACGACCACAAAACGTATTTAAACTCCAATAGAAAAGGTCTTGGGCCACACAAAAAGAAGCTCTCGGCTTTTTTCCCTCGCTTTGTTTCACCTTTTTCAATTTTAATCATATAAAGATGTCCAGAAATCTGCTCATTCTTGCCGCTGCACCAAAGCTCAGCGAGCTTCGCGATACGCTTGTACGGCTCGAAGACACAATCATCTTTGCGCTAATTGAGCGCAGCCAGTTCAAACACAACAGCAACATATACGCAGCAAACGAGATGCGCTTCCGCGACGGGTACTCGGGCTCGTTCCTGTCCTGGTTCCTCAAAGAGGTCGAGTCCGTGCACGCCAAAGTTCGCCGCTACCAGAGTCCTGACGAATACCCGTTCACAGACAACCTGCCCGACCCCGTTCTCCCTCCTCTTGAGTACCCTCCCGTTCTCGTTGACCCGCAGAGCATCAACATCAATGATGAGATATTCAACATGTATGTAAATACTGTTGTCCCTGGAATTACCGCTCAGGGCGACGATACCAACTACGGAAGTTCGGCTACCAGAGACATCGAGTGTCTGCAGGCTCTGTCGCGCCGTATCCACTATGGCAAGTTTGTTGCCGAATCAAAGTTCCAGGACCCAAAGACTCACGACGAGTACGTACAGCTGATTAAAGAGAAGAACAGGGACCGCCTGATGGAACTGCTGACAAACGTACATGTTGAGGAGCAGCTGCTGAAGAGGCTAAAGGCAAAGGCTCTTATCTACGGCCAGGATCTGTCGACTGCCAGCCTGAGCCCGGACGGAAGCATCAACGCCAACGGCCGTGCGCTACTCGGCCTGAACTCGCTCTCAGCGTCGTCATCCGAGGTTTCCGACGATAAGATCAAGACACGGGTCGACTACGATCTTGTCGTGTCCCTCTACCGCGACTACGTTATTCCCCTGACAAAGGAGGTTGAGATCGAGTATCTGCTGCACCGCCTTGACAACAATTAGCACAATTTCACACACAAGACATACATACGCATTAATTGGATTCAATTTGCCGAGGAAAAGCACAAGGATGCAAGATAGTGGGGGAAGGAGGAATATGCCGAGACCAGAGCATTGTTTGCAATGCCTGCTGTTTCTACTCCTCGTCGACAAACTGCATGGCTAGCGGACCAATATACGGAAGCGGATGGCGCTCGAATACGGCTCCATCGATGTACGCCCGACGTGCCATGTACCCGTGTACGCCCAGGATGGCCAGAAACACAAGCCAGTAAAGCGTATCCGAGATCAGCGCCATGACGATCAGCGCAGCAAACGACACTGCCGAGAGCATCGACGACTGCCACGCATGGAACCGAACATAGTCATTCTTCTTTTCAAGAACCAGCAGCAGTGCTCCTACATGATTATACACAAGAGAAATGGCAAAGCGGATTTAGGAATAAGCATGGCTCGACATATGGCATGCATATACGCATGCGGGTGATGGTGCCATCTGCCAACAGACTGCGCCACAGGAATTCCACAAACAGAACCACTACCAGTCCCGAAACATATCCATAGAATAGAGATAGAGAGGAGCAAATCGCCCTCTCCGGGAAAATACATGCTCTAGCAAGCCACCCGCAATTTGTACGGTCAATGGAGCTTTGCAAGAGACGCAAGTAAAGACATTCTGCGTTTATGCTTACCAGAAAACACCCCCAGCACATACGCAAGTGCTGCTTCGACGTCGTACCGGAGCGACAGGGATGTCTCGTAGCGGCTGATCCGCTGGCCTCCGTCCTGTGAGTTGAATGTCGACGGTCCGGCCGTTGGCTCTCCCCCGTACATGGTGCTCTGGCTCTGCGACGCCGGCGCTATCTGGATGACCTGCGAGTCCGGCTGACTCGGTCGGGATACGTTTCTATATGAAGAGCTGTATGGATGTGAAGCCGTTTGCTGCTCCTGCTCCTTCTTGTATGGTGTTTCTGAGCGGTCGACAATTGGGCTGTAGTCGGACATTGCAAGGACGGGTGCAGACTACTACTGCTGTTCGTATGGCGTTTTAGAGCAAGCAAGCTAGAGGGCGAGCGAGTAAGAGTCGACGAGTCACAAGGGCTGTGTTTCAAATTGCAAGGGAAGAAAGGTGTTGTAAGAGCGGAATTCAAAAAAATAAAACCAACAGCAAAACGTTGTGCATTTTCGCTGTCACCGGTGCATGGCATGGCCCAATAATCCACCACTTGATCTAATTTGATGGCTTGGCGTACATGCCACTTCCGGTTGGCAGCCATCCGATAGTGACATACCACTCGTAAATCTTGCTGGTTTTGTTGACATCGATGCGGCACAGACGCTGGGCATCGCGCTTCTTGAAGGTTCCAGGGATACGCGCTTTTCCTTCGCGTAGCAGTGTCTGCTTGATCGCGATATACTGCTCGGGCAGAATGCGGAGTACCGAGCAGCAATGGCGCTCGGCAGCAGCCAGCTTGTCTGCCAGCGGGCGGTCGCTAATGTCGATCGGCTCGGCCTTCGTCCACTTGACCGTTGACTTGGCGACAGGGGGCGTGATCACCGACACGTCATCGATAAGCATCTGTCCATTTCGCTCGTACGACGGGATATTGTCTTCACCCAGCTCTTGAAGCGGCAATGGCGGCGTGGTTACTGATGACGGAGTCTCTGCCACCGAGTTAGAGTTGTCTTCGTCATATTCCTCGTCGTCAGCCCCCGTCTCAGCCTCTGCTGAGTCGCCTAAAACAGAGGATTGTTGTGACGCATTGGGCGCAGCGGCCTGGCGGTGGCTGGTGTGTCGGATTTTTTTGTTATCGCCCCTGTTGTTGTTATGCTGTCCAGGAGCGGCAACCAGAAACTGATGCGGCGTTGGTGGCTTTGATCCATCCGAATCGCCCGACGCCGCTGTATCAGCGCCGCCCTCGGTTTCGGTCTCGGTCTCGACATCCTTCTCTGCCATGACCGCTAGCCGATGTCGTCCACGCACTGAGGGTGTCCCTGGCGGTTGACTTTCAATATCTGCAGAGTCGTTGATATCGCTGGCCGCCGTTGTGACCGATATCGCATCGTCGTTCTCAGATAAAGTCTGTTCCATCTGCAGATTGTGGAACCTCCCGGTCCTTGCACGCTTGCTGGACACAGCCTGTCTCAATCCTGCTCGCCCACCATTGTAGACATCGCCGCGGCTGCGATTCGAGCTGTTTCTGGCAGTGCTACCATTCCGTGATCTGTAATTCCCCTGAGACCTGCTTGACGGTGATGCAGGCACTGGAATTGCATACTCGCAGTCGACCAGAGCCTGGACATACTCTTGAGGATTCTTTAGATACTCGTCAGAAAAAGACATCCGGAATGCACGGCTAAGGTTGCGTGTGTCGACCTGCAGCGATTGTGACACGGGGATTCGCTGGTCAAGCCTGATTCTGCATGGTCTGGCTGCATCTATCGACAACGAATTGCTTTCAGTATCTGCTGGATTGTGCGACAGCGGCGAGCGCATCGGGTGTGACTGCTTGCGCTTGTTTGTACGGCTTGCCAGAGTCTCGGATGACCCGCAGCCGCCATATGCAGAAGCTGCCTGCTTCTGCTTCTTTTGTGGTTTTGTAGACCGATCACTCTTCCCAAGCATTGCAAGCTTGCTTGTAGCGTGAGGAACGCGATCCCAGAAGGATTGCTGAACAGCTGTCGGAGCCATATCTGCTAAGGAGAGGAAAATTGCGTGCAAGTGATAAAATAAAACCTATCTTGGACCGAATGGCGGAAAAGAGGAAGGTCAAACGCTCTAGAGGTTTTATCCTTCTTTCTTCAAACAGAAATAAACAGGCGCACAAACCTGATGATCGTCTTGATCTGGAGATCTGGCAGGTGTGTTAAAAAAAGGTTGGGAATCGGAAAAATGTATGTTACGCTGTGGATCAGGGGACGTTGTAGTGTGATAAACTCTTGAACACTTGCCAACTTGGAGCCAATACATCAGTTGATCAGAGGATACCTGAGCAACGGGGCTCTATACCTTTTAGTATATAAAAACAAGAATCTGCGTTATTCTTCGGTTGCTTGTTTCTTTTGAAATGTAGCATTCAAAAGATCTTACAAAAAATGCGACATATACCGAAAATTCTGAGTAATCTTTGAACATGTTTTGCGTTTAGTGGCAGCGTTATCAGCGGATTAACTGTACGTGTAAAGATGTCGCCAGACTGTAGATTGATACTGTTTGGTATACATGACTACCACTTGCTCGCCAGTACAGTTCGCAATCGCAGTTAGAAATCTGAGATTGTGTATCGGTGTTATATATTTGTTGTCAAATGTTGTAGCAATAACATTTACAAAGCGATAAGCTACACTGCACTACTCAATGAGAACACTAACATCTAGAGTAAACTTGTTCGGTGTATTGTACATTATGCGGCAACCATCAAAACATAGAAATGCCTTATATAAACTGGTATGAGAAAAGCAGTGCCATATACACCCTCCGTGTGCTATTTTCTATTATTTATAGTTGCACATTTCTCAACTCTTCCAATATAGTAACTTTGATTATAAATGCAAAGAAAATGTGCTATTGTTTCGACTAGATATTAGAAAAATTACAAAGCTATTAGAGGTTTCCGCGCAGTGCCTGCTCGGCCTCAATTGCCTTGAACAGCTGGCCAAAGTTTCCAGCACCAAATCCCTGATGGTTGTGCCGCTGGATAAACTCGAGGAAAACTGTTGGGCGATCCTCGACTGGCTTGGTGAAGATCTGGAGCAGATAACCCTGGTCGTCAAAATCGACCAGGATGTCGAGCTTCTCAAGCATATCCAGATCCTCCGTGATTGTCACCTTGCTCTTGGCCAGGCGTAGCCGCAGATCGTCGTAGTACGTCTTTGGCGTGCGCAGGAACTCGGCGCCGCGCTTTTTCATGTTGGAGACAGCAGTAATAATGTCGTCAGTGCGAACAGCAATGTGCTGGATGCCCGGGCCGCCGTAAAACTCGATGTACTCGTCGATCTGGCTCTTGCGTAGCCCTTCGGCTGGCTCATTGATAGGCATCTTGACCTTTTCGTTCCATTCCGCCATCACTATTGAGCGCAGCGAGCTATACTCGGTGTGGATGTCCTTGTCGTCGACCGACCAGAACCTATGGAACCCAAGCATCCGCTCATATCTTTCGGTCACTTCTACCATCTGGTGCTCGGGCTGGTTTGACACACAGTGATCGATAAATGCCACAGGAACTGGTGGTAGCACGTCGTTCAGGGCTTGGAAGCTGTTGGTAGCGACAAATCCGGGCAGGAAGAAGCCGGTGTATCCATCCTTCTGTACAAAAGTATGGTCTGTATCGCCATACACGCGGATAGTGGCCATCACAACGTGCCCATTGTCGTCAGACTCGACCCAGGGCTCTCTGATAGACTCGGCACCCTTTTCAACTGCCAAACGATAGCACTCGCGAGCATCGTCAACAGCAAATGCAACATTTTTGACACCGTCGCCGTGCTGGCCGAGGAATGCAGTCATCTCTGTATTTCCAGGGCGCAGGGCTGACTGGAACATGAATACTAGATCGCCGTTGCCGACGACATGGGTGGCAACGTCACGGTGACCAGTTTCGAGTCCCTGGTAGCCTATGTAATGGAACCCAAAGTGTGTGATGTAGTAGGCCGCAGCCTGCTTGGCGTTTCCAACCCAGAAGCTGATGTGGTGGAACGATTCGTAGTTGACATCAGGCTTGATGCCCTTGTTTGCATAAGAAGTCATATTCAGTCAGTGTTTAGAGCAAAATATCGCTAATGAGCAAGGAAGAAAGAAGAAAATTTAGTATAACAGCGTTCCAAGGTCAAAAGGGCTTTGGAGGAATGCGGCACTCCTTTTATACGTTGCACACACACACACATATTTCCCGCCAGCCATGGATAGACGTAGTTCTATCATTAATGTAGGGTGGCCGCTATATTCTCCGCTTGTCCGCCTGTATTCGTGCCAGGCATACGACATACAGCAAATCCAACGAGGGCGACAAAGGCAAGTGAGTGTAGGTTTGTTATTGAGCGAGGCTTAAATGGGCCTTTGCCAGAAACGCAATTTTTCCCACCCCTTTCCGCGTCGTCATTCATGCATTAGCAATGCTGCTTTCCTTCTCAGTCAGCATCGCTTTGCATTCTATTAGAAGCATAAACGCCTTGCCAACTTTCTCACGGTCATTTGGATGAGAGGCGAAACAGACAAGCGTAAAGGGCCGTCCGTATAGGGATTGGCTTTAGGCCATATGACACACAAATCTATGATTTCCTATGCTTGCAGGCGGAACCTGGCTATAAGCACACGCGACATTGTGTCTCCAATGCAGTTTCTTCCTCTGCAAAGACATACACATAAATAGTTTGGTTCAGGCAGTTTCCCACGCTCAGGAGAGTTCCGCTACACCTGAGGTGGCATGCCCCGGAAGAGGAGGAGGAGAGGATGTAAAAGCGAGGCGTGCAATCCTCTAGAATCTCTCACAAAGTACACCCTCTCAAATGACGACAGGGCAATTCGGTGGCTGACAGGACAGCAGGGAACACAGATCCCCACAGGCTATAGCCATTCACTCTATTTTAGACAACACAGCGAGATATATGCCATAGCTCGCCTCTAGCATTGCTTACACACACGCTTTCTCCCTCAGATGGCAAAATCAGCAATGCGTGACACTTCCTTTGTGCACCAACAATCAAAGAAACAATGTGCCGATGCCACCAAGAAACTGAGAGGTGTGTGGGAAAAAAGCGTGGGAGAAAACAGCAGATCGATGGGCAAGTTGCACGTTGAGATGAGAGATGCAGAGAAGTGTTGGAAATTAGTGGATTATAAAACGGTAAGAGAAAAGAAGGGTGGTGGCCAGAAGAAAGCCCGTCGTCTATCCTTCAGCTCATGGTCTATTTGGGTACCGGCGACGATCGTCGGAGCGCAGAGCCAGTCTTTCGATGATCAGATGGTAGAGGTGCTTGTACGCCCAGACATTGCCCTTGCGACGCGACAGGTGCACAATGAAGAAGTTGTTCAGGTTCTTGATCTTGCACACCTCGATTGCCATCTGAACCTCGTCGCCATTGTCAACCTGCGATGTGCCGTAGGGCGGCGAGACCTGGGGCGTCTGGAACGGATTGGTAAACGGACTGTCGTGCATAGCCGACGAAACACCCATGCCAGCAACCGAACCGAGCGAGGCAGCATGCGAGAAGGGGGATGCAGGAATGTGCTGGTTAGGGACGGTGGCACTAATATCGCTGCTTGGTGTTGGGACGCCCTGCGCTTCGGCCTCCTCGGGCACTGCCGCTAGGCTGCCGCCGATTCCATTAACCTGGTCGCGAATAGCCTTTGCGTTCATGTATGGCGACTCCGACAGCGACCGCCGGTGAGGAGACTCGATGGCGCCAGTCGAAGATGTCACACCAATGCCTAAGCCACGGCCTAGCGCGTGGCCAGATCCGCGGCGCTCGCCGGCGCCGTCTAGCTGCAGCACAGCCTCATCTCCCGAGTCAGCAGCGGTCGAGTCGCTGCTGCTAACAGCGGGACCCTTGGCCGACGACGATGACCCAAACCAGCGCTTCGACCCGATTCCACCAGAGCCAAAGAACCGCTTGACCGACGTGAGCGCCGAGCCCAGCTTCCGTGGACGACGGTAGGACGACTTTTCAGACATAATAAAGTTGCTCTGCGAGTCATGGTCATACTGGGACGGGTGCATGATTGTAGCACGCTTGTTTGCAGCAACTAATTCGCGTTCCTCGGCAGCCTTGGACAGAACCATGGGCACCGACTGCCGACGCGGGCCCTCGGGAGGTGGTGCCTGCGAATCTTCAATGCTGTCTCTGCCGTCAACGGCGGTCGACTGGGTGCGACCGCGGCCAGGCGACATGACAATATCTGGCTTGGGCAGCTGGCGGCGCGGACGCAGCACCCGGATCTTGAGGCCCTCGGTCTTGAGAACCGTAAAACCAAGCTCGTCCAGCGTCTGCAGGACGTGAGAGAACAAGACATCCGGAGGTAGCTCGCTCAGAGCATCCGGATCGATGACTCCGCGGTGAACACGCATGTGCTGCAGAATCTCTGGTTGGTCGCGGCGATCAGATGCCAGAACAGAGCCGATAGATAGCGGCTGATCCATGCCCATGGCCGAGGCGCCCCAGCGCGAAGTGCGACGGTTGAACCAGCTCTTGACACGCGACGCAGCACCGCCAGCAGGCTGGCCCCTGGACAACTGGGGGTTCGGGCTATCTGGGAACAGAACATCCTCGACATGCTTTGGCATCTGCGATGCGATTCCAGCTCCGATTCCAATTCCGAGCTCCTCGCCAGTTGTGCTGTTAACGGGAAGAACGGGCGGGATCTCAGCCATTCTTCCGCGCCGGTTGCTGCTTTCGCGAGTGGCAGTGTGTGTAAGCAATGTACCAGTGTGGTTCGACCGCATTGAGGGGCGCCGCTGGCTCTCGCTGTTGCTGCGGCTGCGGTGGCTTTCAGCCGAGTCGGTCTTGCGCTTGTTCTCGAATTGGTCGGGGCCAAGCGTGATCGGACGAACGCGGCTTCTGTTCCGGGCCTCGGCCTGGATGCTGTTGGCGATAGATGACGCAGACGAGAGGCCACCATGGCTCATATCCATCATAGCCGAGATGGGTGGTGGCATGGTGCTCTCGTCGGGGATATCGGGCTGCATCTCTGTCGATGCAAACATGGACATGGGTCGCGGTCTCTGGGCTGCACGCTGTTGGTGCTTCTGCTCGCCGTCGGGCTTCGCTGCCTTGCCTGCCTTGGGCACCGCGCGATCACCCATAATGGTAGACGACAGCACGTCAGGAACTGCGCCATCAGCCTCGTCCTCGGAGTGCGACCGTGCCCTCGCCGACGAAGAGCCAACACCGGCTGCTGTGGTATTGTCTGACTTGGCAGGAGCCTTCTCGCCCATGAGTGCCGCCTGTGCGGCTGCGCGCGCCTGAGCAACCATTTCGGCTGATGGGGCTGGTGGCATGCTTGCCTCGTTCTGATGGCCAGACTCGGCAATCTGGGATGGCAGCGTGGAGTATTCGACCTGGATAGTGTGCCGCTTGGACTTCTTAGCCTGTACATCGGGAACGGCCGGCGTGTTGTTTGCGTTAGCAGCGCCGTCAGGTACAATCTGTCCGTTGACACCGTTGGTCTGGGCATCGTGGCCTGATCCCAAGGCACCGTTTGCACCTTCGCTGAAGGTGGCAACAAAGGGTCGCAGCCAGCCGTGCTCCATAATAATCTCGAGGTTGGCGCGGTGGCGAGGATCGGGCACAAGCATCCGGGAGATGAGATCGCGCGCAAGCGAGCTGACATTGTCCGGGAATACCAGCGGAGTAGATAGGATGTACTTGTACAGCTGGTTAATGTTGTCACCCTCGGGGTTTGATGGGTCGTCATCAAAGGGCAGGTAGCCTGCGAGCATGGCGTACAGAATCACGCCACACGACCATATATCGACAGCCGCACCTGCATAGGGCCCATCAGAGACCACCAGCTCGGGCGCTGCGTAGCAGGGCGAGCCGCAGCTAGTCGACATGAGATCATCGCCCGGGCCGCGGAACTGATTGGCAAAGCCAAAGTCTGTAATCTTGATGTTGCGGTTGCGGTCGAGCAGCAAGTTCTCCTATAGCCATTAAAGAAGGGAGAAGGTAAGAAGTGGTTTAACAAGACCTGCACTTTCTCAATATGGCAAGCATTACAATACTATCGTTTCTGCGTTTCTGGATATGCCACGCTAGAGGCAGGTGCAGAAATGTGGCCTGATATCTGCCGCGAAGCGGAAAAAAAGAGGGCAATTTTTTCGAATAGCGCCACACCAGCATGTCTGAAATTGGAACGTTCCATGCCAGAAAGGAGGTGGGAAGATGCAAATGACATGATTGCTGTATGTCGCTCTATTTCCAAAGTGGCTTGCAGCAAAGGACAGCGGATTTGCGCATTTCTGCATCTGTTGTTGACACAAACTGGCGCCAGTGCTAGTGCGCAATCGTGAAGAAGCAGGAAAAGTCATGAAATGGCAATCGCATCTCTGAAACGTATAAGCAGAAATACACGCCGGCACTTCAAATTGAAGTCTGCACTTACCAGCTTGAGATCGCGGTGGACAATGTTGTTAGCGTGCAGGTAGCTGACGCCGGCAATTAGCTGAGCAAACAGCCGGCAGGCGTCGTTCTCCTTCAGCTGGCGATGCGCCAGGATGTGGTCGAACAGCTCGCCACCCGACGCATACTCGATGACTATGCCTATATAGCGCTCGGTCTCGATGATGTCGTGGAGCTTCACAATGTAGCTAAAGTTGACTGCCTACACACTCAGTCAAAAAAGCGGGGGTGGTGTTGTTAGATCCATGTTTTTCTGGGGCAAGCAGGTCGCCTGCTCCCCCGCTTCTGCGCCCCCACCCGCGCCTGCACCGCAGTTTGGACAGGTTTGTAAGACTATGTAGAATCAGGATGACTGGGCAGAATTTTGGGGAGGGACAGGAGGCAATGCAAGAAAAAAGAAAAAGAAAACAAAAACACCCGAGCTTGTGCGATAAGCGGTGGGCGCTCTGTGGTATGTGTGTACGTATCATGGTGATGATGACAGAGCGGTCCCAGGTTTATTTTTATCTTTCTTTCTGCCATGAGCTTTTTTTTTGGAACTGGCCAAAACAAGAAAAGCAAGTCCACGCTGTTTGGCATATCCGTCACCAGGGTAGAGCGAGTGACGATTGCTGTGTTTTGGTTCTCGCCGTGCGGAACATATGGCGGCGTCAGTGTGCTTTCTTACCTTTAGGGCGGCAATCTCCCGCTTGATTTTCGACAGCTTGACCTCTGTGTCGATGCTCTCCTTCTTGATGAGCTTAATGGCGACCTACAAGCAGGGTTGTGCTGCTTACGCAGATGTGTTGTTAGTATAGTGAGGGAACATGGGCACACAAACACGGCCTGCAACAATGTTATTTTCTCCCCAAATAACACAATCGCTAATTGTGCGAGATTGTGCGCCTAGAGACAGAGCAGCCTCGACAACAAACGACGGCTACCAAAACATCTGCTAGTGGCCGGGAAATGAAAACATTGCAGCGAAGAAAATAGTTGCGGCGTGTGTGCATTTATGTGTGTGTGTGTGTGGAGAACGAGAGATGTAGCAGTGCAATTGCAGCAGTAGAGCCGTCTTCACCGCAGTAACAAATGTCGGTATCCATGCCGCTGCGTCTCCACCTGAGAGATAAACAAACCCAGTATACTGTACATACCTCTTCGCCTGTGTCCCTGTGAAGTGCCAGCTTGACCTTGGCAAACTCGCCCTCGCCGATTGTCTGCAGCAGGAGATAGGGACCAAAGAACGTGTTCTTGGGCTTTCTGCGGCCGCTGGCAGACGGTCTGCTGCTGGGCTTTGCAACAGTCGTGGTGACGGTCTGGCTCATCGGCAACGGACTCGCTATCATTGTAAGTAGAATTGAAACAGAGAATTACACCGCGCTGGCGATATCTTTGGGTTTAGAAGATCGGAACTAGATCAGGAGTTGACGAGGAACGCAAATGCACATGGGCTCGGACACATCCAGCCGGAAACAAAACAATTACAAGAGAGAGAGAGTAATAGAAAGAAATAGACGAGCAAGGCCGGGGATGGTCAAGGAACAGAAAGAGAGAGAGAGAGAGGGAGAGAAAACAGAGAACCAAAAAAGAGACAAGAGAGACTGGCGCCCGATAAAGTTGTATTTAAGATGCGGGCAATGAAAGAAAGTTGCAATAATAGACAGCAGCGTTGTAAAAGGGGGGGAGAAATTTGAGCGAGACTTTTTTTGGGAGGAGCGCTGTTCAACAAAGAAAGCGCCGACTAATGGGCAAAGACAAGTACACAAAGTGCATACGCCATAAGAAGGATGCACAGAAAACAATACGGGCAGATTGTGTAAATAGACACCACCCGTCGGCGTCGCCGCCGCCGTCGGCAAAGCCTTTTTTCTGCTTTGTTATTGTTGTAGGAAAAAAGGCACGGAAGCCAAGGGAGCATACACATACACAAGGGGTCTAATTACGAACTACTGCAGATGCACAGATATTCGACACCATGCTCTACTCGCCTGTAAAGTGCGACGCTCTGCAGCGTCTGTGCAGTGTTTTTGGTATAGTGACCGGGACCGGCTTTTTTGGACCTGCCGCTTTAGGCATGTGTTTTTGTACACTATTCCTGCGACGGGGGCGGTGGCATATAAGGCCATAAATCCACTGCCCACAAGAAGAAAGGAGGGGGAAGGCCAGCCAACAAGGCCAAAGCCGATTCAACCCAAGGCGGTCCTTTATACATTCCGTTTTATGCGGGCGCGTATATGTGCATGTAGGAAGCGCAGGCACAATAGAGAATGTAAACAAAGAAGACATGCGCCATATGCACGCAGCATGCATCCCATTTGTGCAGTCGCTGCTGTTTTTAGGTCTGTCGCCCTTTACTATCTGTTTTTGTAAAGGCAAATCAAAACGAAGGATAGCGGGTACAAAATACAAACACCTGGCGACCTTAATTAATTAATGAACGAGCGCGACAAACGCCGACAGCATAGACATATGGCCGATTAGTCGCGGCAGGGGGATATATTGCGGATGGACAGCGGCCAATAATTAGGTGCACATATTAGCGTCGATTGCACGCATACATCCCGGCAATATCCGGAAAGAGGGGAGGAGAAAGGAGAAAAGGATGCGTGTAATAGTAGTGAACAATAGTGGCATAGTGTGCCCGGCTAAAGGCACCATGTATTTGTTTATCATACCTTGTGTGTGTGTGTGCTGTATGAATTTATGCGGCCGGGCGCTTGCGTCCGTGGAGCGTGTATTGTGGATAGAAATATATATAGAGAGTGAAGGTGTGGGGCGTGTCCAAACTGTCGGTGCGGTCCTAGATAGGGGCTGGCGTCTGGAAGAACACGCGGCGGTGGCAGAATGTGTGTAGATGAGCAGAAATTCAAAAGGGGAGAGATAGTCTAATATTAAGTGTGCGAGCAGGTGAGTATAACAGAATGTCGAGTGCGAATTGGAAAAGCAAGAGAGAAGAGTGCGACTTTAGGTTAACCTTTTGTTTTCGAATGTGCAGTAGGGGGGACCGTTGGCTGACCAAAACTTGCCGCCCGCGGTAATCTTGGGATGATCTTGCTCCTCCCCATTTGTAAATACTCAAATCGATTGCAGGCGGGGGGATGGATGGTGTAGATCCTCCATGTTGATTTCTGTACATTCTGACTTGGTTGTTGCTTTTCTCGCGCTGCGCGCAGAGCAGCAGGGCGACTGCGCGTTTATGTTGTTACGCTGGCAGACAGCGCCAAGTAAACAAAAGAAAACCGGATGTGCTTAATATTAGAGGCCACTGCGCCGTTCTATTAAAGCTGTGCAGCGTCAACCCGGTTTGTGTCCCGGAAGCACGCTTTGTTTTGGTCTTTTTTTTATCTTGCGCTTTATCTTTTTATCCGATTTTAAGCCGTGTCCCCTGTGTTATTTTGCTCGCGTTAGCAAATCTAGCACAAACGCGGTTTCGCGTTCCTGATCATGCTGCGTAGATCGTTTGTGCAGAGATCATTTTCTCTTTCTTGGCTACATTTGTTTTTTATATGAATTTCAGCTGTGCATTTCGTGCCCAGCGTCGAGCGTGCATGCATGGCAATAGACTATTCTAATTCGTCTGACCCAAACACGTCGCCGTGTCTGCGCGCAGACCTGGCGTCGCAGCCCACGGTAGAGAGGAGCAGTCCCAAGAACAGTGCTACCGACACAAGGAAACAGACGACGGCAGCAGTGCAGCAGCTGAGCGACATGCTGCAGGGAGCCGAGATCGACTGGCCGTCGTGCGCCAGCGACTCTGGCTCAGAGAGCATAGACACGTCGCGTATCATAAAGTCGTCAGACATACTACGCAGTCGACTTTCTCACTACTACCGCGGCCACAGGCGAAGCCGAAGCCAAAACTACGCTGAAAGCCAGTGCAGCGACTTGAGCAGCGAGATTGATGCTGCGGTTACCCCTGCGCCTGCTACTGAGGACGTTCCGGAGGAGTCACAAAGCACCGAAGATGATGCAAGCATTCTAAAGTGGAATCCGCAGTTTCTAAACAACGTGCTTACAGAAGACTCGGCAAGCAAGCCAGCACCACAAGCAAGCAACGTGCTACCATCAGGTAAGACTCAGCGGTAATCTAAAGCTGTTTTTTATCTAATTGTCATGTGGGCTCTGTTTTCGAGTGGCTAACAATGGTCGTGGATACCGTTTATAGACATGTCGGCAGATGGAGATCAAACACACCCAGATCAGCGCTACTATCCACTTCGACATAGATCCGAAAAGAACCTGCATCCATACACCAAACTCGAATGGACGAATCCAGCAGACCTGATGGACTCGCGCAACAGAAGGCGAGACATCTCGCTTTTCTACGATACGACACAGGATGTCAACAGCGCAAGTCAGAGTGCGACCGGGGATATCGGGTTTGCGGAAGATTCTGAGGATGAGGAGTATTTGCCTGAGCTGGGCGACCTTGTCGAGACACAAGCAGAAATGGCTGCGGACGACTGGGGCAGTCCTACAGAACAACGGCCGATGCCAGCACCATTGGTCTCGAGACGTCTGGCGGCACCATCGCTCAGCACTCGCGGACATAGAGGTGGCCTGACGTACAAGCATATGGCCGTCCGAAGAAGGCACGCAAATAGACTGGATGCTCTAAATGATGACGAATCGACGGCGTTCCCAAGCGTCGAGGCACTGCTTGGAAACAGAAGTCTGAGCTTTAGAGATACGACCGACGCGGATGCTGATCCGTTTGGCGTACCACAGTCACTTGTTACCCCTCAGCAGATGACAGCGACAGATGATCATGCGGTCAAGCTGTACTCGGAGCTATCGTCAACGTCAGAATCAGGTGTCGAGCAGTCGGTGCTGGCGCATTCTCCTGCCCAGGATAACCATGTTGTTGGTGAAGATGACGAGGTGGAGTCCAACTCGACGCCCGGCAGAACCCGGCGGCGGCGACGCCTCATTTCGCGTAGACAGCAGGAGGCTGCAGGGCATGTGTCGGACGATGAGGACGCGTTGCCTACGGCAAAGGCGAGAAAGCTGAACAAGATCTCGCGGCACCATATCCGTGGCGTTTTGCCGTTCTCATTCATGCGTGGACTCAACCAGGAGAAGCGAACCGAGATCCAGGAAGAGGTAAGCAGGTGGCACGACCGCAATGACAGACGGTCTGCCAAACGCCGCGTTCTATCGAGCTCGCCTAGACCAGAGCTAGTCGAAACAGATTCAGACGACGTATATGCAGGTATGGCAAATCCACCCGCTGCTGACGACCAGACAGAAGACCGACATTCCGGATACACGCGCCAGCCGCTATTTGAGTTCAACTTTCTGGATATCTACAGGTGGGCGTATCCCAAGACATCCTTGATTGAGCAGACCGGGCGAGCTCCCGATTTCCTGAGGGTAGCAGCACGTGAATGTCGTCGCCGTGCTGACGGTCTGGGTGCTGACGATCCATGGCGAAAACACATCAGTGTTGCCGCTCGGAAGCAAGGGGAGCTTGAAGACGAGGACGTGGCACAAAGCATACTGGGTGCATGGCGGCTTCGCGTTATCGACGTGCGACGTGTGTATTTTTGTGACGATGAGGTGGACGACGAGACTGGCAGCTATGCAGGGGACGAGGGCGAGAACTTGGGCACACAGCCTCCAGATTATAACACGGATGAGGAGGAAGCAATCGTAATTAGTGATGACGAGGCCATTGAGGACAATAGAATGCTTGGCCTAGGAGGAAGACATGCTCGGGCATCTAGGGGCACGCGAAAAAGCCGCGGATCAAAACGCCCTCGACTCCGGCATTCAGGTGAGCGCCAGGCGCTGGAAGCAATGCCACATCGTGGGTCGCGGCGACACTCGTCATCAATGCTGCTAATGGGTCGCCAAGACCAGTCTGTTGACCAAAGGTCGACTACGGTACACACAAACGTTGGCGGTGGTGGCATCCGTGATGTAATGGGCGAGTTTGCAGCATTTGACTCAGATAGCGACAGCAGTGGCGGAAATAACGAAAACGACCGCAGAAGCCGACCACAGCCTCTGCAGCTGCCTCCGGGCGCCATTGGTAAGCATCTGGCGTGGAAGCGCAGAGAGGACGTGCGGCGACATGACTTTGTCAACCGATTTACCAGGCTGCGTGCACCAGCCTCCAGCTCACGACATTCGCGACCGTCTGCAACATCTAGTCGCTTCAATCATGCTGGAATTAGCAAACATCGCAGTGCAGCGGGTGAGAGAGCCGAGTTTCTATTTGATGACTACGATGTTTACGGCAAAGCGTCCAGCTCGCGTATGCAGCATCAGGGTCGGCATCAAAACCAGCAGCGGCAAAGGCAACAGCAGCCGTCCCAAATACATAGTCACAGACCTAGGCAGACAAAGTTGTTTACGAGTACAGGTCAGATACAAGGAGCGCGTATACTGGATGCTGTGGCCGATCGCATAAGCAAGAAGCCCCAGTCCAGAACCAAACCGCTGGCGCCATGGAAAGCGACTCGATCATCCGGATTTAACAGACCGACGGCTCGCAAGGCGGCCCTGCCAACACGTGTACAAATGCATTTCCATGTGCAGGAGCATAATCCGGCAGCTCTAAATACAGCAAACCCGGGGACAGAGGATGAATCGGATGCAGGCGATGCAAGACTGCGCATCGGTCTGCCGTCGGGAACACGGTTTTCTACTGACACATGGGTAGGGCAAGGCGGCATCAGCCGAATGCGGCGACTACTTATGCGCGGGGCTGATGGCAACAGTAGCAGCACCTATGTGACAGAGTTTCAGCATGACGATGTGTTGCGTGTTGGTCCTGACGCGACCATCGGCGAGTTCATCCAAGCTTTCACAATGCTCTGCTTGCTATGGCGCGATACAGCGCCAGGAGACTCGGCATTGCAGTGGATCGAGTTTGCACAGCACTTTATTACCCGCCATGCTTCCAGTGCCAGACAGCTGGCCAATGTTGCCCACCAGACCGTGCAGTGTGTTCATGCACAGCTTGCGTCCGCACAGGCACCGGCAGCGCTGGCTCTTGGAATTTCACTGATGCAGATAGCGCGCGAGGTTGGTTCGTGGAGACAGCGGCAGATGCAGGCTGTCGGTGCGGTAGGTGGTCAAGATGACGTTGATCTCGACGCGTGGCCCGACGAGCGGTTGGCCCGGGAGATTGATAACTGTGTCCTGGTTGTTGCCGGCCAGTTCGCTGCCAAGGGCGATGTTTGGCTACTTGATGCCAACGCACAGCTGCTTGTTGTGCTGATGCATGCTTTTGATACTGTAGCGAGCATGTTCTCGCTCGCGCCGCTGCAAGATGCCGTACTGCGTGGCTGTTCACAGGGCACCGGAGCAGGTCTGTACTGGAGGGCTTTGGCGCGAATGACATCGCTGGCTCAGATCAACGAGGATGGCATTGCAGCTCCCAGAACAGACGCGCGGTGGCATGCAGCTCTTGTGGCGATTGCCGAGACAGCAATTGCCCAATGTCTACGTCCTGAGCTGAACGATGTGGGCGTGCGGCAGACTTTTGAGCGCGTTCGACAGCTAGTGTGCGCTCTGGGCATTCGTGTAGCGCCAAACAGTCGTCTGCATGTGCTGCTGTTCCGGTTTCTTGAGGCACGACAGTTCGCTTCGCTTGCCATTGAACCTGCCCCGGCACTGCCGCGGTTCTTCACACGGTACGCCGGCGCTATACCAAGCGGCGAGTCCAACGGTGGTCCCGACACGTGCACGGTTCTGTGGCTGCGTGCTCTTGATGTCGGGTTCAGCGACTGGACAGTGCAGCTGCAAAGGCAGACTGAAGCCGCATCGGCAAAGATTTTGCGCGGCGTGCGCGCACTCGTGTCAAAGCTTCTACCTACACGGATCCTCACGGTCGACTCATCACAGGGACTTGCAGCGTTGGCCAACTACTATGCCGTGTTTCTGTTCTTTCTGCATGCCGTGCCGCACGCGGTTGTGCGGCCAACACGTCTCTACGCACAGCTTCAGTCGCTTCTACGCTTCCGCGAGTCAGTCAGCGCCACGGCCCGCCGTGTGTACTTTGAAGCATGGTCAGCAGCTGTAACTATACTCGGGCTGCGACTGCGGACTCTACTCGAGCAGTCCCAGGATGTTCGATCTATCGAGGCTCTTGCAAGCTGTTGTTACATAGACGGCGGCAACAAGGATCGGTCGACAGAGGAGCAGTGCGCAGCACTGGGCGTCGATGCAGGTGTGACTGCGTATTTCTCAGCTCTTCTGGCTGCTGTGGCTGGATGGTCAGAGGCAGTTGCGGTTGTCTCGGCAGAAAGCCGTCCAGAAGCCTGGCACCTTGTTGATGCTGCGCTAGGGTACGTGCTGCGAGTGTTGCAGAGCTCTGCGCTTGAAGAGCACTCGCCAACAATTCTTTTGCTGCTGCTTGCAGTTATGTGCACGCCTGTTTTCAAATCAGTCGTTGCTGCCACGCTATCTACCCAGTCTTCCACTGCTATCTCATCGGAGACGCGTTTGCAGCTTTTAGCCCGTCTGCGTGCGATGCTTGACCTGTGGCAGCATGCAGTTGCCGTCAGGCCGGCAGCCATCCCAGAAGCCGGCACCTTGCCTCAGCCAGGCAGCATTCCAATGTCTGACTCCCAAAACGACTTTGGGTTTATGGACTCTGAAGATATGCTGCGGCTGGCTGCCGAGGCTGACGAGCTTGAAAGGCGTGCTGTGCTTGCACCCGTTGACAATATGCTTGTGCAGCTCATCCACCAGACGCATATCCCAGAGATCCGGCGGCACATTATTGCCTCTTATTCATCGCTCGGCCCCTCATCTGCAAGCCGCCTTGACTCGCGCTCGCTTACCAGTCTTCTGGCACTGCTTGTCCAGATGCTCTCCATATGTGTGGATGCCGGGCTGCGGACATGGGAGAGCTTTCTGCACGAGCACGGCCGGGACAGCCTGTATCTGATCCCAGACGAAGATGCTCGCCGCCGCGTGCTTCTGGTATTTGCCGTCCTCGTCATCGACTGTCTCCGAGCGCAGGGCAAGCATCCAAACGCGTCGCTTGACTCTCTTGTTCGAGACGTGTGGTTTGCCGCCGTTCCTGATATCCGCCTATCGGCATATATCCAGCGGCTGTCGGCACAGCTGCTGTGGGCCGACTCAGCGGCCAGCGACTCTCATTCAGACACGCCTGTGTTTGCAATGCTGCCGGCCAATATGCGTCTTCTGAAGACGCAGGGTGTTCTCAAACACCCGGCGTACGAGTGGAGTCCTGCTGCAGACGACCTTGCGGTCGACGAGGCTGCCGTGAATGCAGTGGCGTTCACCGATGCGGCGCTCGGGGGCATGGCTGCGCTGGATGAGCAGGCTGCCGAAACAATGGCGCTGCGCAGAAGCGTGTACGCGTCGTGGATCGAGCGCCTGCGGTCTTCTATTAGGCAGATACGGGAGTCGTCGGACCGCGAGCTCTCGGGTCTTGCGGATACGCGTCAGCTGGTGGCCGTGATGACCGACCGTATGAGCGCTGTTGTAGACGCACACTGCGCTTAATGTCTAACATAGCTTTGATTTATAAGTGGTTTGGAACAGCAATGTCAAATGGGAAAGAACAACTCTAACATTGATTTTTAGAACGAGAGAAAGAAATAAGCGCAAAGCGAATGGCAGTGAGAAGAACCCGAATGCTTGGGTTCGATTTACTCGGTCTTTTCGACCTTCTTGGTCTTCATGTCGTCGTAGTTCATCGGACGGAAGCCCAGGTGACCGCCCTTCTCGCCCTTGATGTACGTCTTGATGAAGAACTGCACAAAGAGCAAGAGGTACGACGACAGGAGAACGCATCCGTAGTAAGCGGCCAGACGGGTGCCGCGGCAGTCTGCACCAACGCTGGGCAGCGGCACGACGGCGTGGAAGGTGATGTGCGTGTACAGGCAGAAGTAGCACAGACCAAGATCAACCACGAACTGGACGATCTGGAGCGTCGTCACGATTTCCTTCCACCACACCTTCTTACCGCACGACGCCAGGAAGTAGTAGTAGTACATGATGACATGCACCAGCAGATTGATCGAGCAGATAATCCATGCCTAACATGTGCAAAAAGGGGGTAGAAAAGCGGTAGGTGGTTGTTAGTCAGGGTATGCGTCTGTAATAGGGGAGAATGGCTGTGCTCTGCTACTGCATTACCCTCATTTCTAGGCGTAGTAAAGAGAGGAGGCGCGTGCGCACGCATGAATGAATCCAAGATTGCGGGGAGGACATGAACATCTTCAATGTGGATGTGTCCCAGCATAAGTGACAAATAAAGGTGCACATGGCGCAGTTACACGTTGAGAAGCGGGTTTGCGGCAAGAAAAAATGGGAGGGGAAAGTACTTACCACTGAGACGCGTCCAAGAAGCTCCTCGAAGCACAGCACCATAGTCAGCGAGTGGTGGTAGTAGTGCAGGAACTCCAGCTTCTTCTTCTTGAGCACGAGAAGCACGGTATCGACGAATTCGAGCCACTTTGTCAGGTAGTTGAGGTAGTAGATGACCTCCATCGGCTGGGTCCACGACTCGGCGCCGCAGATGGTGAAGAAAAAGCCCTTGTCGCGCCACGCCGGCAGACACTGCTCGAGGAAGGCCAGGAGCAGGAAGCCCGAGATGAGCGTCAGCACCAGGTTGTGCACCTGTGTGATCCGCTTCAGGCGAATTGGCTTGGGGACCTTCTTCATGACGATCTGGCCGCCAAACACCATGGCCAGGTAGAGCACGACGCCCGTGAGCACGCCGCGCTGGGTCGAAAGCAGGGTGGTTCCGGGGTTCCAGCGCCAGGCGGCCTTGGGCTGCCCAGTCACCAGGAGGAAGCCCTGGTTGAGCCAGTAGTCGGGGCTGACCAGCGACGGCCAGTGCTGGCTGTACTGCGTGCCCGATAACGAGAAGGGGTTGACTTCTGCCATTTGTATCTGTTTATACTCTGTCCGGTCTGTCTCTGTTTGTTTTCCGTTTTGCTTTTGTTTACTTGTCTAAATGCAATTAGATGCAGACTAGAGGAATAAAAAAATAAAATAGGGGGAAACAAGAAAAACAAGAAGAGCCGATAGCAAAAATCTCAAGTTTATTATTTTCTGTCTGGTGGAGAAGAGAAGGAGAAGACAGGAAAACGGGATTTAGCAAGGGGCAGATGGAAAAAATTGAATGAGGCTGAACGGTCTCCTTCTTTGAGATAATAGCATTAGGCGGGAAAAAAAGGCTGGCAGACATCAAGAGTCGGAATAAATGAGGGGAGATGCAGGCGGGCGAGGCGTAATCCGCGGAACCCCCTAAAAGCACGTAGCACTTAAAAGTAACAGAGCATATTTTAACAAATATCTAGTAAATCGAAAATTAGGCCAGTGAAGTAGAGCCACTATAGCGCCGTACGTTACGTGTTCATATGGCTACGGCGCAACATGGCGTTATAGCTTTGCGTGGTGGCGGATGGCGATATGAGGGCTGTAATACGCAGGTGTGATTGAAGCTGGGTGGACCTTGCGAACGTCGATAGTACGCCCAGGCGATGGAATCTGTTGCTGGTGTTGCTGCTGATGCTGCTGGTGTCTCTTGAGAATTCGCGGCCACAGCGAGTACGGTCCGGATGCCGCGGCCGGGTGCAGAGTTTGCGCATTGAACTCCATCTATCAGATAAACAAACCACTCAAAAGTCTAAACACGCAGATCTCGGAATGGCACAGTCTGTGCAAACAGACAAAGGAGAGGGGATATCCACGCGTCTGGCGACATGCTAGAATTATGCCGAGTCACCTGATACGGGTGTTGGCGCGCCTGAGGCGGCGTCCCTGACTTTTTCGGTCAGCCACGTGCAGAGCTCGTCCGCCTGGGTGCCCTGCTGCTGCCGGACGGGCGCGAGACGCCGCTCGATCTCCGCCACCTCGTAGGGCGCACCGCCCAGAGCTTCGCGAACGGACGCAAAGCCAGCGAGTTCCTGGCCGCCCGACTCGAGCGACACCTCGGCAACGAGTCCGTGGTACACGGTGATCCGGGCCTGCACCTCAGCCCACTCGAACGCCTTCTCGAAGCTATGAACGAACCTCGGGGTCTGCCCATACAGCCACTGCCAAGTCTGCAGTCTCCTGCGCTCCTCGTCCACCCGGCCAACAACATCTCCGCTCTGCTCGTCCCACACGCAAACATCATCCCGGCCAAGCGTGCCGAAGGTGCGCGAGAACTCGAGCATCACGGCGTTGCAGAAGGTCAGATGGTCGATGGCCCACGAGTACTCGCGCAGGTTGGCCACGGTGCTGCGCACGCTGTCGACGCCCAGCGCCGCGATCTCGCTGTGCGCCCGGCTGCGCAGACACCCGTTCAGCCGGTCCAGGTCGGCGTCAATCAGCATTGTGCCGTGGTGGAACGCCCGCTTGCTCGTAAGCTTGAACGCCGAGCCCGAGATCTTCTTTGCGTCGACTGTGACGTCGTGGCGCTCGTTGACGTACGCCGGGATGTCCTCGTTCTGCAGCGCCCGGGCGACCATGGTGGCGCAGAGGTCGCGGGCGAAGGCCTCGCGCGGCATCACCACGGTGTAGTTTGTGTTGCCCATGTCGTGGTACACGGAGCCGCCGCCGCTGCTGCGCCGCGCAAGCTGGACGTTGCGCGAGGCCATCAGCCCTAGGTTGCACTCCTTCCAGGGGTTCTAGGCATCGGGTTGAGGGTGAGTAAAGAATGGTTTTGTATCTGAGTGAGAGTGCTTGTTGGTCTGTCTGTCTGTCTGCCTTACCTGGTTGCGCCCAATTACGATTGTTGGGCGGTTACGCCAGAGATACAGCACATACGAGTCCGGGTCGCTGGTGCGCAGAAGCCTATAGCATTGGTGTATTTAAGAAAACAAATTAGACTCCTGCCAGAGGAACAATGTCTCCTTGACACAGATACTCACCAGTCCTCGAACGCCAGGTTCGTGTAGGGATCCGTGCACTTTGAAATGTAACAATGGACCTAGAAGTCATGCAAACCAGCAAAAGGGGGGAGGGGCAGTATTAGCGGTAGGGCCTGATTTTCATCTTTCCCGTTCCTTCCATTCAGATATACACGCGAGAGATCCCTTTGTCCCCGAGTCCGGGACAAGATAAAGGCGGGAGGAAGAAAGAAAGATAAAAAACAGGATTCCATCGGCTTTACCTTTTTGGCTGCTGCCGACGCTTGGCTCAGCGGACGGACCAGATACAGGCGGGCCTGCGCAGGCCTGCGTAAGAGAAGACGGGTGTGCAGAGCGAGCATGAGGGCGGTAGTGAAGAAGGGAATGTGTCCAGCTAGCTCAGGCTCAGATCATGGGAAGTGAAGGCGTCAGAGCGCATGGCCGGCGTATTTATACAGCGACCGGCCACGTATGGGTTTTTGGATTCTGGCCGCACCAGCGCCCATGGAAAAAAAAATACGCGCGCACGCAAAACAACCCGGCGGGCGCGGCTGCCCAGGCGGCAAATTTGCATGAGGCACTCGCCGCAGCCCCAGCGGCCGCCGCGCTACACAAGCTGCAATCACGTGCACGCCCGCTTTCCTTTCTCTCGCTTTCATGGGGCAAGGAAAAGAAAAAAAAAAGGACACGCAAGCGCATACGAAAAAAAATTGCGATGGGAGGGGGGCGACAGAAAAAAATCGAACTGCAACGGCTTGAGCAGCCAATCGTGAGCGCTCAAGCGGGGGCAGCGCGCCAAAGTGGATTTTTTTGGCACGCTTCGCTGAGCCCAAAAAAAAGCAATTTCTGTGATTGAGGCCTTTGCCAGCCATTTTCGCTCCCCCTCTCCCTCAAACGCGTATAGCGCCCAGTCGATTTTTGTCCACTCCCCTTTTTTTCTTTCGCAGAGCGAGCTGGCGGGCATATTCGCACAGCCTTTTTAAGCGCTGGCGCCCGCCCCCTCCCACCATCTGGCGCTGTTTTCTCCTCCCATCAAAAATTGACCTGCCAAAAATCCTCCTTTCCCCCAGCCTTTTTTAGCACTATAAATTCTTCAGCGCTTACCCTTTAGCCTGTACTTTTTTCTAATTAATCACCACCCACAAACACATAACTAGGTAAGCTTTAGACGTGTTTTATTTTTTACTTGTGCCCTGCTGCTCGCGCGCTTGCACGTAGAGTGCTCAAGTGGCATGGTGCAAATAAAAGAAGCTGTTTGTATTTCAAAAAAGGTGGGTTTCTTTCTAAACAATCGCCCCCATATGCTCTGTAATATTGAATTGTAGATATACAGAATGGCTCGTCAGTCCAAGGCCGCCGCCACCGCCGCATCGTCCAAGGTTGCCAAGAGCGGCTCGAAGGTGAAGGGCGCCAAGGTCACCAAGGCCGACCCGCCCAAGGTTACCCGCAAGGCCAAGCGCGGAAAGAAGGACCCGAACGCACCCAAGCGCGCTCTGTCCGCATACATGTTCTTCTCGCAGGCCAAGAGAACCACGGTGAAGGAGAAGAACCCCGATGCCAGCTTCGGCAACATCGGCAAGCTCCTGGGCGACATGTGGAAGAAGATGTCGGAGGACGAGAAGAAGCCGTTCAACAAGCAGGCAGAGGCCGACAAGAAGAGATACGAGGCCGAGAAGGCTTCGTACCAGGGCGCTGATGGCAGCGAGGAGGAGGAGAGCAGCTAAACGCAGTCTGTCTTTTTATTCTTGCTCCGGTCTAGCATATAGCTTCGTCAAGCTCCTTATCTCTCACTCTCCCCATCTGCAGCCCATCCTCTTTCCTCATCGCCCTTCTTTCTCTTATATCTCTTGCAATGTTGACTCTTTATTCCTGTGTACAGTGGGCTTTCGCGAGGTGTGTTTTCAATAAAATTTCTAAAGTTATTATTGATCGTGTCATGTATTAATGACAGAAATGGTTGTCGGATGACCTGCTGAGTGACACCTTGTTTCCACTTTCTGTAATTTATTTAGCATTTACCCTACTGTTCATTTGAAATGACACATTTGCTCTCGTCGCTGCGACGGCGGCTGCCCGGGTGGCTGAACACGCGCACGGGGCTGTCGACAGGCGTGCGGCTGGTGCTAGCGACCGGCGCGATCTTCACCGTGCTCCTCTCCTCGGTCTCTCTCTACCTCATGTTCTACCGGCTCTACGTGCCCACGCTGCTGCACCAGGCGCCCGTCTATCTCCAGTACCCCACTGCGGCTCAGCCGGCGAACACCACGGCGGTGGTGAGCTTCGTAACGGCGCACGACTACAAGTTCCTGTCGACGTCGCAGGCATACACGGTGGCGCTGCGGTTCCGGGCGCCCACGTCGGAGGAGAACCAAAGGCTGGGCAGCTTCATGGTGGGCGTCGAGCTGTGCACGGCGCGCGGGCAGGTGGTGCAGGCGGGGTGGCGGCCGACACTAATGCCGTACCATTCGCCGGTGGTGCGCCTGGCGCAGACATTCCTGCGGCTTCCGCTCCTGGTGCTGGGCGTGGCGGACGAGGCGGAGACGCTGCACGTGGACATGATCGACGGGCTGTACGACCGGCACTTCTCGCCTGTGACGCACGCCCGCGTGTCGCTGAGCAAGCCGCTGCAGACGTATGGCGCCGAGATACTGATCCGCGCGCAGTTCACAGGCCTGCGGTACTGGATGTACTACTGGAGAGTGCCGACCGCGCTGGTGTTTGTTGCGGCTGCTGTCGTGTGGCAGATGGTGTTCACGGCGGTCGCCTGGTCGGTGCTCGAGTCGTATGCGGGCAAGGCAAGGGCGGGGGCGGGAGCGCGAGCTGATAGCCCGCCGGCGGAGCAGCACGTGCCGCTGGAACTGACTGGTCCGGAATCGCGTTCTCCTTCGACTTCCCGCTCGCGAAGCCAGCTGAGACGGCGTGCACGGGGCAGCAAGTCGCGTAGCGCGTCCGAGAGCAGCCACGGCGAGGCGAGCCACGACGAAGCGGACCTGCGCCAGGTGCCTGCGCTCTAGCATCACCTAGTATCGAATAAATTGACACAAAATCCAAAACTAAAACACTACTTGCTGAAGCGCAGCGTGACAATCTCGAACGGCTTAAAGTCGACGACCACCGATCCGCCGCAGCCGCCGCTCTCGGCAGCAAACTCGACCTTGTCCACAGGCTCCTCCAGCACGTTGGTCTTGACGGCGCCCGCGAAGCGCAGCGACGTCGTGATCTTGGCGCGCGCGCGGCCACCGTACGCCTCGTACAGCCTGACCACCACGTCCTGCGCACCGTCCTCCGCAGCCTTGACCGCGTCCAGCACGACGTTCGGCGCGCCCGCCACGCCAAAGAACGGCTTTCTCAGTCCCTCCACCTCAGCAACCGCCGCCGGCGCTACCGCCTTAGAGGCCCTCTGCATATCCACGGGCAGTTGTACCAGCGGCACGTTGAACTGGTAGGCCTCCTGCACGACGCGCGACTCGTTGAACGCCCCGCGGTGCGGGTACACGGCGAAGCGGAAGCTATGGTCGCCCATGTCGCAGTGCGCGTCGGGCGACTTGGGCGAGCGCAATAGCGTCAAGGTCATCGTGTTGCCCAGCGTCGCGTACCCATATTTGCCGTCGTTCAGCAGAGCCACACCGAATCCGAACTCCGACAGGTCGCCGAACTTGTGCGCGCATACCTCGAATTTGGCCAAGTCCCACGTCGTGTTGCGGTGCGTCGGACGCTGCACCACGCCGTACTGCGTCTCGTATGTGGCTACGTCGCTGCGGATGTCCCAGGTGAATGCCGTCTTCAGGCACTTGCGGTTCTCGTGCCAGCTCACGTCGCACGCAAAGTCCAGCCGCGGCGACACCGCGCTCAGCGACACGAACTGCCGCATGTGGCTGTTGCTGCCAATAGGCACCGTGATTGCAAGGGACGCCAGCAGCGGGCCCTCGTCGACGATTTCGACCGAGGCTGCCTCGAGCACGCGGTACTTCTCGAGGTGGTTGATCTCGATGTCCCACGCGTCCCAGAACAGCGGGATGTCCTCGTGCAGCCGCAGCACGTTGCCCGCCTGGCCGGGCGGCACGAGCTCGCGCTCGCTGCGCCGCTCGACGAAGCTCACCAGCTGCCCGTGCGCGTTGAACTTGGCCGTCACGTGCAGGTTCTCCAGCACCACCAGCCCCGAGCCGCTCTCGCGGTACGCGCTGGCCGGCACCGAGTGCGCGACCGCCGCGGGCTCGACAAGCTGCACGCCGCCGCCGCCGGGCACCGCCGCGGCAACCATCAGCGCCGCCTGGTCGTGCTTGCGCACCTGCTCGCACCCCTTCATGCCGCCGCCGGGCACAGAGACCACCTCGGTGCGCGGCCATGTGGTGGTGTTGAGCACCAGCAGCCCGCTGGCCTGCTCGGCCGCGCACAGCCCGGACGCCGCAAACAGCGCCTCGACGGCCGCCTGCTTCATGCCCCGGGCCGACTCGAGCACGTCGGCGTACATGCGGTCGCTGTCGCGGTACACCATTTCGATGCTGGACCCTGGGATGACGTCGTGGAACTGGTTCAGGCACACGAGCTTCCACAGGCGCGTAAGCTCGTCCCTGGGGTACTTGAACCCAGGCGCGCTTTCCTGCGCCACGACGCTGAGCATCTCGACGTCGCGCAGCAGGAACTCGGCCTGTCTGTTGTTCTTCTTGGTCTGCGCCTGCGACGTGTACGTGCCGCGGTGCAGCTCAAAGTACAGCTCGCCGTGCCAGCTGACCAGGCCGTCGGCCTTCTTCTCAACGTGCGCGTAGAACTCGTCGGGGTGCGCGTGGCGCGAGCGGGGCAGCCCGTCGACGTTCTGCATGCGGCGCATGCGCTCGATCATGTCGTCGGTCGGACCGCCGCCGCCGTCGCCGAAGCCGTAGAGATACAGGCTCTCGTTTGTGTACGCAATGTCCTTGTGCTTGGCCACCGACTGGATCAGCTGGTCGGCCTTGGCCTCGGCCGTGTACGTCTCGGCAGGGCACATGTGGCACACCACGCTGCTGCCGTCCAGCCCGACCCAGTTGAACGTCGTGTGCGGGAACTTGTTGATGTTGTTCCACGACAGCTTCTGCGTGAAGAAGTACTCGGCGCCGGCCAGCCGCACAATCTGCGGCAGCTGCGACGAGTAGCCGAACGTGTCGGGCAGCCAGAACACGCGGCAGCGCACGCCAAAGTGCTCCTGGAAGAACCGCTGCCCCAGCAGGAACTGGCGCACAAGCGACTCGCCGCTCGGCACGTTGCAGTCCATCTCGACCCACGTGCCACCGATCGGAATGAACCGCCCGCCCTTGACCGCCTCCTTCACGCGCGCGAACAGCCCCGGGTACAGCTCCTTGAGCCACTCGAACTGCTGCGCCTGCGACGCCGCAAACATGTACTCGGGGTACCGCTCAACAAGTCCCAGCTGCGTCGCCCAGCTGCGCGCAATCTTGCGTTTCGTTTCGTCGTACGGCCACAGCCACGCCGTGTCAATGTGGCAGTTGCCGATGGCATACACCTGGTGCGTTGCGTCGCCCGGTCTGGCCGCAAAGAACCCGCGTGCGATCTCGAGGCACTTGGGCAGCGTCGCTGCGTCCTGGGCGTCGAACGCGTTCATGATCGCGTTGGCCGTTGACAGCGCCTGCCACCAGCGGGGCGACTCGCGCGGCAGCTTGTCAAGCATCTGCTTCAGCACCGAGAGGTCGTAGTACAGGGCGATGGCGTCGCTGCGACGCACCACGAGCTCGACCGGCTGCAGGCGGAAGGTGCGGTGCTCGTCCGGCGGCCCGATCGTGTAGTCGCCCAGCCCGAACATGCCGTTGCACGCAACCTCCAGGTACAGTGTGACGGACGAGCCTGCCTTGGCCTTGCGCGTCACCACGTACTCGACGCGCTTGTCCGCCCCGTTGCCACCCGTGATGCCCTGCTGCGGCATCCCGTCGGCCGACCACACCATCGCCTCGCACCCCGGGTTGAACAGCAGCCGGACCTCCTTGCCCGCATACTCGCGCGGAATCTCCAACGCTGCGCGCACCCAGTGCGTGCTCTAACGTGTCGATTGATTGGTGAATAATGTTTAGTGCTATGCAGAAACGCATGCATGTATGCTGCATCCAGTCTGATTTTGTGATTTGGCTTACCCATGACGGCCCAAACGTGTGGTCGCTGCCCTTGATGGGCTTGAACTCCTGCTTGACCGCGTGCTCGAACGTCGGGCGCTCGGTCCCCTCGGCCGCCCACACCTCCAGCTGGACATGCGGTGCTCCGCTGACTCGCGCCTCGTAGAGCGCCGCATGAATGTTGACGTCCTTGAACTGGCTGTCCGACATGAACGTGTTCAGCCGCGACTTGGTCACGTCCGGGTGCTTCTGCAAATACGACATCTGCGTTTCCATGGCAATAAAATAAGGGGGTAGATATAAAGTAGCGTTCTTGTTCTTTTTTGTTCTTGTTGGCGTTGAGGGAGAGAACAGAGTTGATGAAAAGTCGCCAGTCCACAATGCCGCACATGCTGCCCTTTTTAAACTCAGAACGTCGATGCCAGCTGCCAGTAAACGTGCATAACTAGCGCGGGTCAGCTGAGTAATCCTGCACTGAATTATGCGCAATTACATGCGCCAGACGCATCGTTTCACATCCTCGTTTTCGCAGTAGACGTCACCCGCACACAACCTAATCCTGCAACTTGAGATTGAAATTGATTTGAACACGATAAGGCTAAATCTTAGTTCTTGCCATTTTTCTTGTTCACCTCCGCCTGAAGGTCGTTGGCCCGCTTCTCGGCCTTGGCGAGCTGCTCCTGCAGCGCCTTGATCTGCTCCTCCTGCTTCTTGTGGATGTACTGGTTCTCGGCCGCCGTCTCGCGCTCCTTGAACTTGTCGTCGGCGTACTGCCGGGTCTGCCCGATCGCCGCCCGAAGAGGCGTGGCCACCGTGCGGACATTGCGCTGCAGAGTACGGGCGAGCATTATTGTCAAGCTGAACTACGCATTGGGTGCAGTAGAAATATACAAAAGGGGAGGTGAATTGTATCTGGATTAGCTATTTGCCGCAATGCAGTATAACAAATGGCAAGGGTGCATACCAGTCGGCGACTCACTCGGCAAAACAGGCTGAAAAGGACGAGAAACTTACATTGAAAGGTGTAGCGTTAAAAAAGGGTGGGTGTGTATGTGTGACTTGGATTTGTCGTAGAAAGAAAGCAATAATTTGAATTTCAAAAGACGAAGAATAGAAAGAGAGCGAGTGAAAGATAACAGGACAGATGGCATGATTTTCGCGACCCTTCGGAGATTCATCGAGCGTGACGTCGCTCGAATAAAAAAAAGACCGATCATAGCCGAACCTTACACGCAGTCAAACACATACGCTTATGACAATATTGCAACAAGTGGATTCTACTAGAAGAACGAAGGGGATCTCCAGCCTAGCGGACAAGCAGAGCGGTAGCTGCGGCAGTGACTAGCGGTGGTGGGTCTCAAAGTTCGACTGCTGCTGCTGTTGCTGCTGGGGCGAGGCGAACATGTGCATCTGGTGGAACTGTGCGGGCATCGGAGGCAGCGATGGCACGCGAAGGCCAGAGTCATCGCCGCTGCTACCCGATCCACCACCACCAATTACGCTTGCCAGCCGAGGTTTGGACGGAGACCACGAGCTTGACATAGCCGGCTGCTGGTGCGCAAACGACAGCCCAAAGCCCTGAGCCAGAGGCTGCTGCTGCTGCTGCGGCTGCTGGAACGAAGGCAGCGCAGTGTGGCTAGCCGCGCTCGGGTGCACGCCCATCGGGTTGAAGAACATCTGCGACGACGGGCTGCTATGCGGCCCCCCTGGCGAGTAGTTCATCCCGATCTGCCCGTCGATCGAATGCAGCGGCATGCTGGGCGGGACCATCGAGGAGATGAGCGCTGAGCTGTGCTGGTGCAGAGGATGCATTTGGGGCTGAGGTGGCTGCAGCGAGGGGACCAGAGGCGAGCGGGGCTGCTCATACGACAGCGGGGCGTTGCGCGGAATGCCATTGGCAAGCAGAGGGCTGGTGCCCGAGCCACCATGCGGCTGGAGGCTGAACGCGCTCATCATGTCCTCGGAAATCGCGGCCAGATGGCCTAGTGAGGTGCTGCTGCCATGCGTTGCGCTGCTGGGCGTGGCACCGAATGGCTTTGCGCCGATAGATAGGGGAGCCTCTGGCGCCGTGGGCGTCGACGGGGGCATGCCTACGCTGCCACCCGACCGCGCAAACGCAACCGAGCGTCCCGAGTGGTTCACGCGGCAGAAGCTGGGATTGCTCTGCGCGCTCTTCACGCAGATGCTCCACACATCCGGCTCCTTGACCTTGCTCTGCATCTTTGCAATCTCGACGACGCTATGGTATCCGCCAAACACCTCAGCGCCAAGGGCCGTGGCCGAGTTGGAGCGCATGTCGCGCCTAAAGCGCTCGAGTGCCCAGTATGCCGACTGAATGGTCTCCATATCGGGATCCGAGCCTGCGATCGCGCCTGTATCGCCAGTGGCAAACCGGTTCAGAGGCATCGAGTTGCGGCGGATAGGGGCATCGGAAAGGGATGCATTCAGAGCGCCGTCCAGGCCAGCGATTGAGCCCGCAGAAGTGCCCAGGCCCAAGAACTGGCTCCCAGGCTGGCGGTACCCATCCGAAGATGGCTCGGCTCTCCACTCCGCGCCGCCCATCAGGTCATCCTGAAGGGTCGTCGAACCCATGACACGCCCAACAATCGACATGATCTCGGCATCAATCTCGGGCGATACGGCGCTGGTGCCAGAAGTCAGTCCCTGCAAAGGCGTGCCAGACGAGAACATGGGTGGGTAAGCGTTGCTGCTGCTGTTTGCCCGCGTGCGACCGCGTGCCGGAGACGACAACGGAAGCGGCGCACCGAACGAGAGCGTGCTTGGCGAGGAGCTGCCCAGAGTTAGCTGGCTGATCAGCGGCAGAGAGGGGCGAGGTGCATTCAGTGCTGCAGCCCTTGGACTCGACGGCTGCTGCATAAGGCCATACGCGAAACCACTATTCCCAATGGCATCTGTTGCAAAGGTGGAAGGACCGCTAGTTGGCTCAATGGTCGAGGTTGGCAAAAAGACATGGGCCAAGGTCGGGGTCGGAGCCTGACCATCCGGTAAATTAAACGCACTCTCTACGAAAGCTGGAGCCGGGGCCGAGGCTGGAACTGAGGCGAGAACTGGAACCGATACTAAAGCCGGTGCTGGAGCTGGTGCTGATGCCAGTGCTGGAGCAGGTACTGATGCCAGTGCTGTAGCTGGGGCTGGGGCTAATGCTGGATCTGGTGCTGATGCTGTAATTGAAACGGGGACTGGCGCTTGTACAGAATCCAAGGTCGAGACTGAGACCGCGTGAGTTGCTGGAAGAGAGCTAACCAGAGTGCCATTAGATGCCACAGGTGTCGATTTGGAATCCGGCGTAGGACGCGGCGAATTGGCGATGGGCTGTTTGGTAGGTGTCGCATCTTTTGGCTTCTGCTTCGATTTCTGGCGTTGTCTCTGCCTCTGCTGCTGCTGCTGTTGCTGCTGCTGCTGTTGCTGCTGCTTCTGCTGATACCTTTGCTGAGCCTCGCGCTTCTTCTGGTCCTTTTCGAATCGCTCCTGCTCTAGACGCAGCTTCTCCTGCCGCTCTTTTTCCATGCGCCGGTCGGCCTCTTCCAGGATGCGCTTGTTGCGCTCCTCCTGCGCCTTCTTTGCCTTGAGCTCCCGCTCGCGTCTCTTCTGCAATATCTCGGTATTCTTCTTCTGCTCGGCCTCACGCGCACGCTCCTGCTCGGCCTTGAGCTCGGCTTCCCTGGCCAGACGCTCCTCCTCCTTCTTGAGCTGCTGCTGCTTCTTCTTCTCCTTTTCGCGCTCCTTCTTCCTCTGCTTGCGCATCTCCTTGGCCTGCTGCTGCTTCTCTTCCTCCTCGAGCTCCTTGATCAAGTCCTCCTGGCGGTTATGAGCAATGTTTTCACGGTAGGCGTTGATGACACGCTGCTCGAAAAGCCGTGCGGCAAATAACTGGAACACCTTACGGCTCTCCTCCGCCTCGTGGTCGGCATCTAACGAGTCAAGGATGGCAAGGTCTTCGTCCGCCTGGTCTCGGTCGTAGTCATCGTCGTCTTCGTCTTCGTCGTCATCATCGCACTCGTCATCCTCGGAGATGGACCCATCGCTGTAAACCTCGTACTTTTCGTAATCGTCCGAGTCCGAGTATACATCCGACTCTGCGTTATCGTCGTCAGTGTCCTCCTCGTACTCCGAATCCCCGAGGTCATAGTAAACGCTTGATTTTGGGTCCTTGGCTCCAGAGCCATCTAGATCTATGTGCATCATCGAGGATTTGGTGGCCCGTGGATCCCGTGCAGTCTCAGAGCTGAGTGCCTTATCCTCCGTGTCGCTGATCTCGCCGTGGCAGTCTGGGCACCTTCGCTGCGGATGCATCGAATCGCGTGCTCGACGCATTAATGACTGTGTTATAGAGTCCATGCCCTTCTCAGAAACACCGGTCGATGCAGATGCAGCCTTTATGAGCTCGAGTACCGTCGGCTGGTCTATCTCTATTGCATCGATGATGGCGTCCTCGCGGCGCATCCGGTACTCGGCAAGCCGCTCCATCATATCAAAGAACTTTTTGCTGTCCGTAGGGAACGTGTCGATCGTGTCCAGCATGTTCTCGGTGTAGAAGAGATCGTTGTTGTTAAAGCTCTCGTCCTCTTCGTCATCGCTTTGGAAGGGCTCGTCGCCAAACTCCTTGTGGTACTCAAATGCGCCGTCGGCCCATTCTTTCATCGACCGGACCGTTGATTCGAATGCAGAAACACGCCTACCGCTACTGGGCTGACTCAAGATAACCGCCGCGCTCTTTGCGATAGACTCGGCATTTTCATTAGCAATCGCCCGCCACTCGTCGCTCATATTATCTGGTAGATCGAGGTGGCTGTTGTTGGGCTGCTTGACCGAAAAATGGGTCTGGCGAATGTTCTCAATGATCCGGTTTCGAATCTTTTTCCGTATCTCGGGTTTCGGCTTGATCTTCAACTGGTTCATCATCGTTTTAGCAATGGACTCGACCGATGACAGAACGTTGGCTCGGGCCTTCTTCTCAGCCTCGCGGACCGATAACCGCATGCGCTCGCGACGTGCACTCTCTTGCAGCTCGTTGAAGTAGCAGTCGTACAGACAGTCAAGCTCGAGCTCGATTGCCTTGCGCTTTCGAGAGCACACGTTACAGTTGCACGAAAAGTTCTGGTGATCACGCACACGAGCCAGAACAACCTCCTTCTCGACCAGAATAAGTGACTGTCGCTCGATATCACTCAACCCAAGCCAATAGGCACGCACCTGTCTCTGCTCCTCGATGCTATCGCTGCTCCATAGCCCGTCCGTCAAATCCGGGTGACTGTCGTCCGCGCCGACTGGGGTATCGAGCCTGTGCTCACAGTTGGCGGGCGTAGCTGAGAGAGCCGCCTTACAGAGAGTACTACGCGGCGGCGGTGGCATGCTTGTAGTCGAGCTGGACGGATGGTGGGTATTGCTGGGAACTCGAGAATCCGTACTATTGGTATCTGGCGTAGCGCTGACTCCCTGGCCCTTGGTCGGAGTGGGCGGATTTGGCACACGCGACCCATTGACTGCCCCTACATCCCGCTGCTTGCCCTTATCCTTGCCCTTCTTTCTGGTCTGCTTTGTCGGCGACATGTCGGCAGTGGCTGGCGCTTGACGATCTGCCAAAACAGAAGCAGTGGATAAAGAGGCAGAAGTAGCAGCAGTAGCGGCTGGAGCGTCGAGAGTGGCAGCAACAGCAGTAGATGGGGATGGCCCAGCGCTGGCTTGCTGCCCAGATGCAGCTGCAGCTCGGGATGCTACAGGCGCTTTGGCTTCTGCCTCTGCTGCCCTTGTTGTGCTTTTGCCTGCAGGTGCCGGAGACACAGCGGGCAAGGCTGAAGTCTGCTGACTCTTGCATATCCCACCCAAGTCAAAAGTCTGGACCAGCGTCATAGCATCCAGAGACCTTAGCGCGTCTTCAAAGTCTGCATCTGCATCGGCAATGGCTGCAGCGGCCGCGACAGCAACGACCGAGGCTGCCTGCTTAGAGCCGTCGGGTCCCTGCCGGCTCAGGTCGACCAATGTGTCGATAACAATCGGGTCGACGGAGATGTCATCAAAGAACTCGGGAACCATGACTGAGCTCGCCATCATACGCATGTTTCTGTGCACGACCTTTATCATGTCCTGGCGCAAGTCTGTTGCAAGAGCAACCACCGGGTCTTCCGACGCAGAGCGCATTACCCCGGCTCTCACCAATATTTGCGAGACGTCCTTCTCTGTAAATACGCCGCCCTTATACCCATGCTGGCTCATAATCGACATCAGGTGCGTGTGGAACAGAGACTGAAGCTCCTGCTCCGTGCGCTTCATATACTCAGACTTTGAGGCATCGCTACGGGACTCCTCACGCAGTAAACCCGCAATGTCCGAGAAGTCTGTCGAGTTGATGCGCATACTGTCGCTGGCTGCCTTGCTACGCACCATCGACGGAGGTAACTCGGGACCGTATACCGTCGGGTGCTTGATGGCATCGCAGACCGATCTCCTGTAGATGTTAACCAGCGATCTGCGTACTCCTCCGTCAATACTGTTGCCGCTGCCGCCGTCGGCACCGCTGCTTTCGTAACCAGAAATGCCGTCGCCATATTCTGTATCACCAGTTCGTTTGCGCTTAGCAGAGTCCGAGGCCACGCTTGACCCTGGACTCAAGCTCATTCTCGTCGTCATGGCTGCTGAATATCAGTTCCCAAATCGTGCCGAGAATAGAATAGAATAGAATAGACTACCGAACGCACAGATACATCAATGACAGAAAAGGAAAAAAAGGTTCTCAGTACTGTTGCTGGTGCAGGTTATAGAAGAATATAGTGGTACCCGCACGCCCGATACACAGGTGCGGTAGCTGTATGCAAGAACGCTCTCAAGCGCAACGAAAGACACTCCCTTTGATAGCAAAAAAAAAGAAAGCACAGACGAGACTCGGCCCTCAGCCCTCGTTTGTCAAATTTTGCAGCCAGCAGTCTACCGCTGAAGTTTCTGTCTACAAGAGAGGTGGCCAATTGAATACGTACGCAAGGTCGACGAAACCTAATGCCTCGTCTCTGAATGCAAATGTGTTGTCCGAGCTCCTCAAAGAATAGAGTATGTGCAAAGAGGGCTGAATATATTAGTTCTCAATGAGCTGGAGGAAATCAAATGTTGAAATTATAAACCAAAAAAAGCAAAGAGGAGGAAAGGAGATTTTCTGAGTGGCCCACAGCCTCGCATGCACACGCCCACCTCGCCCCTTTCTCTTTGATCATCAATGAATCGAAAAAACTGGTCGTCACTTTAGTTCCGTGCTGTCGACAAGCTTTGAGAAATAGCCGTCCTTGTTGGCAAGAAGGTTCTTGGGCGTGTCAAACTCTACGACCTCCCCTGCATCCACCACCAGGATTCGGTCGCTGTCCAAGACGGTGTTTAGGCGATGTGCAATAGTCAGCACAGTGCGATCTCTGAACTCGCGTCTAATCACGGCCTGCATTATGCTGTCAGTCTTGCTGTCAATGTTGGCCGTCGCCTCGTCTAGGACAACAATCTTTCGACGCCAGAGCAGTGCTCTACACAGGCTGACAAGCTGCCTCTGGCCGACGCTAAAGTTGACGCCACCATAATCAATCCACTTGTCTAGACCAATGCCCTCTACCCAAGGACCTTCGGATCCATACTGAATATGGCTGGTGTCCTCATCGTCGTCGGGCGGTGGAACGTATCTTCTTGTGGGGTTGTCAAGCAGGTCGGCTATCTGTGCTGCGCGGATCGCTGCCCAAACCTGGTCGTCCGTGTAGCGGCGATACGGATCAAGGTTTTCGCGAATTGTGCCTTGGAACAATGCAGGGTCTTGCGGAATAACTGCGATGCGTGAGCGCAGGTCATGGGTGCCGATCGTAGAGATATCGATCCCGTCTATCATGATATGACCGCCGGCCGGCTCAGCCATTCTCATGAGCGCATAGGTCAGCGAGCTCTTACCAGCTCCAGTACGTCCGACAATGCCTATTTTCTCGCTTCCCGATACCGAAAATGTGACACCCTTTAGAACCAGATCCAGTCCAGGTAGATACCGCATATAATAGTCGCGGAACTCGATTGACCCGGTCTGAGGCCATTCTTCTGACGGCGCCGTTTCGTTGATAAATTGTGGTCCCTCGTGTTTGATCTTCTCGGTATACACAAAATGCCGCGATAGCGCTCGAATGTAATCATCCAGCACACCGTCTATGCTGGATAGCACAGTAAGACGACTAAATGCGTTCAAAGTCAAAGAGATGAACACGTCGACCTCGCCAGGAACAATGCTAATGCCACTCCACAGGCGTCTCCAGATGACATATCCCAATATCGATGACCTGACCAGCTCCTTACACATGACTCCTATGAGCGAGTGAAAGCTGTCGGTATTATCCCATGTCAATCTGAATCTCAACCTGCGCGCAGAATGTGTAGCCTGCTTGCGCAGGTAGCGATTTCCAATCTCGTGGATGCGAAGAAGACTGCGATTACAAAGAAGAATGTCGCTGTTCTCACTGCTCGAGTGTATATCCATATGCAACAAGTCAACCATATTTTCGCCTAATCTGGCTTGGTGGGATTTGATGGAGAATGTTGCTGCTGTGAGCGGCATAGCTAGGAGAAGGGCACCTGAGAATGTCTTGTAGATCTGAATAATGACAGAGACCGCAGAGAGCACTCCGCCAAGAATGTTATCGCAGAGTATATGTGGTAGAACTTGACCAATAACTCGGCGGTCGTTGAAGAATATTTTTCCAAGAGTCGAACGAGAGAGCCGCTCCACCAGCGGTAGTGGCAACATAACTACAGACTTAATCACTCGCTGTCGCATCTTTTCGATGACAGCTTTGGACCACAGTCTATTCCGAATCCAGCCCTCAAGCAGGCCCAGCTGCTGGCGACCAATAGCCAGTGCTGCGCTAACAAAGAGATACCGCTTCAGCGAGCTGGCCAGAGTATCTGGGTTATTGTCAGCCATGAACCTCATACGCAATATCTCCGTAAAGTGGAGTATATAGGCATTTAGCAAATACACCGCAAGAACACATGCAACAGCGCCTATACCACTGAGTCGGAGATATTTCAGCAGATATGTATATGCCAAGCGCGGTTGATCAAGCTCGGGGTGGATGGTAAATGTGCTCTTGCTGGTACTAGTGCTGCTGGACTCTGAGCTACACACAGTACCTGCCGCAGTTGCTGATGCCATCTGCGTGGCAGCAATAGCACTGGCGACGGTGTCAGACAAGGGAGCAGCAGCTTTTGCAACAAATGAAGCCGGGTCGCTCCTTGCCACGAGGACACCGCTATCACTAAAGGTAACGGTCATGTCGCTAAGTGGCATCAGGTTTTCAGAGTGAGTAACCAGGATCCGCGTCTTTTCCCCGATAATGCCAGTGGAAGACAAAACATGCTCGATAATGTGACGCTCGACCTGAGAGTCGACGGCCGAGAGGATATCGTCCAGAATGTAAACATCGGCTTGCAAGTAGAGCGCTCTATATGGGGATTAGTAAGTTGATAATAGTAATTACACGTATGAGACGGTTGTGTTGCAGGCAGTGCCGTTTATCCTTACCTTGCAAGTGCCAGGCGTACAATCTGTCCACCAGATAGGTTGATTCCGTTTGCCCCGATCATTGTCATGTCGCCGGCCGGGAGTTGTCGTATGTCCTCAGTTAGCGCGCAGGCTTCTATCACTTTACAGAGCAGCTCTTTGTCGCAGTCGGCGCTCATGAGAATGTTCTCACGCAGGGTCTCGCTCATTATATATGGCTTCTGCGCGACGTAGCCAATGCGGCCGTTTACGAAGCCCTGCCCGCCGACAATAGGCATAAGACCACACAGTCCTGACAAAAACGAAGATTTGCCGCTTCCAATACGACCAAATATCGTTACAAAGTCGCCAGTCTTGACTGTCAGCGAGATGGGCTTCAATGCAAACTTGCCATCGTCGCCCCAGCTAAAAGCGCAGTCCTCGAGTTTGACCGCAGTGTCAGCTTTGGGATTCTGACGAGAGTGCTCAACGTACACATGGTTGCTGCGACTGAGAATCCGCTCAAAGAAGCGTGTGCTATTTTTGAAATTCCTCCACGTGGAATGGAACATGGATATACTCCTGACAAACTCGGAGAGCGATTCGATCGATCCGAGCATTAGCATAACATCGGAATATGATGTGACTGATCCCGGCCGGTCAAGAACCGTGGCAATAGTCAACACAGTGCTAATCTGAGGTACCGCTGATCCAACCATATTGACCATGTACTCAGCTCCGGTCAATAAAGCTGATGATTTGATGGCTGGCTTGTCAAAGTGGGTGTATGCGTTCATGCAGGCGTCCTCCCATCCGTAGAACTTGATAGATCGGATTCTGTCGTGAATAACGTAAAAGCTATCCAGCATATTGTCTCTGACGAGTCCCATTCTGCGCTTCGCGTGCTGCCTAGTTTTCCTAGACACATACTCTTCCAGGATCTGATGGATTGCAGCAACAGCAATGGGGATAAATGTGCGCAGACCGACGTACTTGATAACAATCCACAAGTTAAGTATTGCAACTATCGACTCGCTAATAATTGCGAGGATGTAGCTACAGACTATCGAGATACTTTTACAATGGGAACGGATATCCCAAAAATCGCTTGTTTCGCCGTCCGAATCAAGATAGAACTGCATGGTTTTGAAATAGAGAAGCGTCTCTATTTCGTGGCCGAGGCTTTTCTGTAGTCGACTAGCATATTCTTTTAGGATATCCGCTGCGCCTAAAGCCTGCCAGGCTAGAAATGTGGCAAACAGACCGGTTGCAGATAGATTATCTTTAGCCGATATAGCCACAAGAATTCCAACGTATATCAGGCGACGCCAGTGGGCAGCAGCACTGACTACAGCGTCAATCAGAACCACAAGGCCCATTTTACGCCACTTGACTCTAATCAGGCCGTAGACCATAAAGTTTCTACAAGTACAAACAAATTTTGTAGTTACTATTGTTAGTAGTTACTTCGTCAGACGTTACTTGTCTATTGTCGATTACATGATACGCATGTATATGTTACCTTTGCTCCGGGTCAAAATGTGCTTGATATGCTTGTTCAGCAAAATTATCTTCGAATGCAGAGTCGTGGAAATCAGCGGCTGCGATTTTGCGCTGGCGAGAGAGCCGCGTGAATAAGAATCCTTCGTAGGCGCACCCATCCTTAAAAATGAAGACAATTTTCCTTTTCAGCTCACCGGATAAAACCTCCCACATCGAGTATATGTGGGTGATGGCGCTGGCCGCAGTAAGGGGAATGTTAATCTCGGCCTGTGTGCAAAAGATCCGAGCGAAACGAATGGCGTACATAAACACAAGAACAGGTCTGTTTATGCCACCGGAATAAGACATCATTGTAAAAGCAGCCAGAATAAGAGTCGAAATGGAATGTATGGTTGGAACCATATAGCTGCTGTTATCTGCAACAAAAGAAAGCATAACCATGGCAGCGAGTGCGAGATAGATACGAAATTTCGGCGATTGCTTGGCGGTTACGCTTCCAGCAATGTTGGCTCTGGTAAGCCCATGGAGTGAACCAGCAATAACTATCGCATCAGCCAAAGCTGCTGCAAAGCTAATAGATACGCCAAAATCCATTTTTCACACTTTAAAAGTTTAACGAAAAAAGATGAGAAGAGAAATGAGAAGCATCGCAAACAGGGCTTCGGTATGCAGCTGGCTGCTGTGCAGATGTTGTCAAATTTTTCTATGCTGCGGTCTTAACTAAGGCTTAAAAGGGCAGCGATGATTCAAATCCTCATTAGATGTTTGGTGCTCATACATTACAATTGCGAAAATGTGGAGGTGCTGTTGACTACAGCCGCTGGCTTTCCTGGAGAAAGCACAGACACAGGGGCTGCAGGCGATTCGTCCTCAGGGTGCTCCGGATCGGTCGACTCAACAGCCGACACAAGACGGTCAATCCAGATATCGACATCAGCCTCAGATATCTCGCAGCATGATGCAATGATCTGGCGGTACTGGCGCTCGCGCTCGGACACATCGGCACGGCGACGAAGAGCAGCCACGCGCTCGCGTAATAGTGCGTCTCTCCGGGCATACACCTGGTTGATGACGCGCAGACGCTCGATTGCGGCTCGCATCTTTTCAGGGTCGTCCTCGAGATTATCCAGCGACAGGTCGGCGGTAGGCGGGATTCCCAGCACAAGGGATGGAAGCCCAGCGTCTGGGTCGCCGTCGTCGATGTCTGCAGGGCTGGTTGATGGAGACGACAGCAGCGAGTCCAGCAGGTGCTCGAGATCATGGCGGGGCTTCGAATCTGAGGGAAGCGCGCTGATCGCTTCGCGAACTGCGCATGTCTCGCGCGCAAGTGTCTCTTCAAGGTATCCTACACGAGATTTGATCTCGGTTAGCTGCGTGGTCTTTGTGTGCAGCTGGTGGATCGTTTCGCGAGCCCTCACGAGCTCGATGGTTGTGGTGCGTAGCTGCTGCTTGATGCCCTCGAACGACTCGTGCTTGAGCCGCATCTCGTCGCTGAACTCTGACTCCAGGTCGGACATCATCCGCTGAATCGACATGACCGACTGGTGCATGCGCTGTTCTGCCGGAGTCGAAAGGAGATTCATGGTCGAGCCACCGTGCATTGACGAGCGTTGGGGTGTCTGAAGCGAGTTCGGAAGAGTGAGGCCACGGCGTGCCATTGTTGGCGAACTAATTGGATCGATTGTGCCATTCGTCGAGCCACGCATATCTGCTTCATGAATGTCAATGACACCCTCGACAATGCGGTCAACGCCAAAATCTAACGGACAAAGCCCGACGCGATTTACAATGGATGCCGATGCACCGGCTCCAACGAGCATACGCACCATGGCTCGATCGCCATTGCGGGCCGCAATGTTAAGCGCGGTATTGCCATCGCTGTCCTGAAGGTTAAGGAATGCTGCAAAGTCGGCGTTTGTGTTCGTGCCGTTGGCTGCGCTGCCAACAATGTGGTTGTCCCCATCGCCACGGCTCGACATCAATGATGACTGACACGCGGTATCATCGAATACAGAACGAACATGTCCGTTACGCCGGCCGTTGTGGGGGCTGCTGCTTTGTGTTGGTGTGGGCAGATGGCGATTGCTATCTCCGCCAGACAAAGGCACGACCATCTTTGGCACACCTTCGATATCGCCTTGCGAGCCGTTGGATGCAGATCCGACAAGTGTGCTGCTCCCAACCGAGTCGCTCTGAGCGATACCATCGGTCTGTCTGGATGCGACACCCAGTGCCATATCATCGCAACTATCGCCGTCAACCTGGTACCCGCCTGCCATGCGTACAATCCACGACAGCAGGCAGTCTGCATAGTATCTTGCGGCCTTCTCGCGTCCCTCGGCGCCAGCTGCAGTGGCAATGTGGTGCAGAACAGTGCGGTTCTTCCTGTCTGTCAGTGGAATCGTGTCGTGGAGCAGCTCTAGCAGGTCGGGAAAAGTCTGGCTCTCGTAGTTATTAGTGACCTGGACCGCGCGAACCAAAGCCGACTCGCTCTCGTGGTTTAGCTGCCGCGGGTCTGCGCCCTGGAACAGCAAAAGGTCGAGTATGTGGATCCGTGCTAGCGCCGCAGCCCAGTGAACAGCAGTGTGTCCCTGGTCATCAATAACCAGGTTTACATTCACCTCAGACGACTCCTGGGACAGCCAGTCGGGAATGTAGTTTGGGTCATCAGTGGTGAAGATGTTCATCAGCATCGTGCGGTCGTTCTTGATTCGCAAATCGTCGGCAGCACGGCTCTTTGTAGCGCTAGTCGGGTTGCTGGCCTCAGAGCCGACGATAGCCGCCAGAGGCGTGTCATCTGCTGCAGTGTTGTGCAACCACTTTTTAGCCTCGCTGGATGCGGTTGCGGTCGAGCTGTGGATGCTGTGACGCAGGGGTGTCGCCAGCGACATTGTGCGCATTGCGATATCCCCGTGAGGATATCCAGGCGTGCTTGGCCCACCGTTCGGCGACCCGCCAGGCGTATATCCAGCAAGTATATCCGAGTTCAGCGGCGAGGTGGCAGCACTCGAGCTGACTTTGAACTTTTTTGGAGGTACAGACCCTGCGCAGGCAATGCGCGCCCTCTTGACCGCCAACTTCTGCGAACTCTTCATCTTGCGGCGCAGCTCGGCCTTTGTTGGCGTCTTGTCGGACCGTGTTCCCGACATTGTCGGATCATACTCGAGGATCGGACGGATGTGGCTGTAGACGCTGTACTGGTTGCATAGCTCGACGCCGCGCGCAAACGGAATCCAGGTCCCCTGATACTTTCCATAGCCGCCCTGTATCTTCTCGTGTTCGCCAGTCAATATCTCGCGCTCGAGGATCTTTGTCCGCCGGCCCTTATCGACGCCGGCCACCTTGAGAATTTGTGTTGCATTCAGCCACGAATCCGAATGCCTCCGCATCACCGCTATGCCCCGGCATATCATTTCGTAGACGTGTATGCCAGAGTATGTCGCGGTATACACGCCCTCCATGTGGATATCTTCGCCCATTCTGCCTGTGCTATGCTGTGTCTTGAGCGGGGGAAATGTGGGAGTGCGGTAGGGTAATTCTGAGCGTACTGCGTATGCGTCGCCTACCTTGCAAATAAGCGTAGGAATATGGAAATTGAGATTTAGGAGTAGGAGTGGGTGGTGACAACAAAATACACGTATGCAAAGGCAAGTGCAAAAAAAGGGGGAGGGGAGCGAATACGAAAAACTGCGTTTCTTTAAGTCAGCCAGTGTGCAAGGGAGAAATGAAAGCCAACAAAGTCTCCGACAATGCCTGCCAGCACGAAAAAGAGGGAAAAAGAAAAAAGTTGTTTCTGTTTTCGCCCGGAGCCGTTTGTTGTTCTCCTGGACGACTATCACTCCATTAGAGTGGAGTCAACAAGGACAACAACGGCTCCCAAAGAAAAATGAAAATCTCGAACTCGGACGGGGGTGGAATAATGGACAAGTCCACTTACCTGCTGCACTATGCAGAAAAACGAACCTGAAGAGGGGCCACTGGCCAAAGATATGTGCGACTCTGTGGTTGAAAGACGTCTGTGAAAGAAAGAAAAATAATTGAAACCGCCAGAGCGCTTGGACACGTTGAATGAAGTATGACGCTAAATGAAAAAAAAGCAGGCAGCAGCAGTGGGAAAAAGAGAAAAAAACGCGACACGTCCGCGTGCGTGACTCGAAATTGCCAATTCAATGCAATCGCTGATCCAGCAATCAAATTGTCTGAACAATGAAGATTTATTTCCAAATTTTTTTTTGAAGAGAGCACCCCTCTCTCAGTTCTCAAGCGCCTTGCCCTTCTCAATCTTGGCCCAGCCGATGAGACGCCAGTGCTTGTCGATACGTCTGCTGATGGCAATGTTGTCACCCTTCTCGGCGCACGCGGGGAAGTTGAGGAAGAGACGGGCCAGGTCGGCCTTGACGCCGGTAACGCGCGCACCAACCTTGTTGGCGCCGATGTTGACCTGCAGGTACTCGCCCTTCGACAGCTTCTCGATCTTGGCCTGCTTCTTGCCCTCAGACTTTGTGCCCAGCAGCCGGCGCAGCAGGAAGAAGTTGATCTCGATTTCCATAAACAGTCTGGGCAGCGTGCCCACGGATCCCAGAACCCGCCCGGCCAGGCGATCAGCGCGGGTGAGCGACGGATCGATTAGCGTTCCGACACCGATGAGTCCTCCGGGAACAGCAAACTGAAGCTTGTTCTTCTCGGTGTTCAGCGACATGATGCGCGACAGGAGAGGACGCGAGACGAATGTGTTCTGGCTGTCTCTGACGATGATACCAGGTCTGATCTCGATGTCCTGTCCAATCTTGATGACACCGCGTAGGATACTTCCTCCAACAACACCGCCCTCGAGGCTGGCAACCTCGTGTCCGGGCTTGTTAACATCGAAGGAGCGAATAAGGATCATGTGGGGGTTCGTGCTAAAGTCGCGCACCGGGACAGGAATGTGCTTGTAGATGTACTCGACAACAGCATCGATGTTAAACTTGAGCTGGGCCGAAATGGGGATAATCGGCGAGCCCTCCGCAACGGTTCCCTTGATAAAGTCCCGAATCTGGCCGTAGTGCGTCAGCGCCTGGTCCTCCTGGACAAGGTCAACCTTGTTCTGCATAATGATCAGGTTCTGAAGCTGCATAATTTCGACGGCTGCAAGATGCTCGGCAGTCTGGGGCTGCGGGCAGGACTCGTTGGCTGCAACCATCAGAATCGCAGAGTCCATGACCGCGGCGCCGCTGAGCATAGTGGACATGAGCAGATCGTGTCCTGGACAGTCGACGAAGGAGACGTGGCGAATCAGCTGCAGCGTACCGCCGCATCCAGGGCGCTCGCAGGGGACCTGTGCGGGTGTTTCCGAGCCAAACGACTTGTAGCAGCCCGGGCGAGGGCACTCGGGGTTGTCGCACTTGTAGATCTTGGCGTTGGCATAGCCTAGCTTAATCGTAATGTTACGCTCAAGCTCATTCTTAAAACGAACTGTGTGCACGCCGGTGATGGCCTTGACCAGAGTTGACTTTCCGTGAGCGACGTGGCCGATAGTTCCGATGTTGATTGTGGCCTGGTTCACAATAACCTCGGGCGAGTTAAGCGTAAGCTTGGAAGTGTCCACTTGAACAACCGAATCTGCCATACTATAACGTTGAAATAAAACGAGCCGCCCTAGTGTACAGTGTATAGCAAAGTAGAGCAGTCGATTAGTAGTCGTGAATCGGGTCTGCAACATGAGCGGGATTGGGATTGCGCAGATGGCATCGTAGTGAATTCAAATCTTGAAAGCCTGCCCAAATCTGCCCTTGCATCGGGCATAGCGATTCGGTATTCAGGCGTTCGCAATTGTGCCCGTGGATTCTGGCAGCTGGCTTCAGAAATTTGGATGTCGCTTCTCTCGCTCACTCCGAAGTTGCCGTCTGTCTGCTTCCCAGATTTAGTCCTGCGCTACTGGATTTCTCGGCACTTACGCTTTCTGTTCGGTAGATCTTTAATTAAAATAGACCTGACACAATGATAAATGTATAAAAGAAGGAGCGAGAAGAGAAATTCAGACTTGGCTCTCAGTCCCAACATAAAAAATGACTAACACTCAGACCTAGTTCGGCTCGAGTCGAGTCAGCGAATTTAGAAGTTTGTATATTAGTCAAAAATTAAATCACATTGCTCTTTTAGTGTTGCTGGTGGTGCTGATGGTGCTGGTGGTGCTGGTGCTGGTGCTGCTGTTGCTGCTGAGGCTGGTGCTGTTGCTGCTGCTGGTACATGTGCGGAGCCTGTGTCTGGCCATAGCTGGGAGCGTACGAGCCGTAGTAGGGCTGCTGCTGATGGTGGCTGCTAAAGCTCTGCGGATGCGAGCTGTTGACCTGACTCGGGTATCCACCAAGCTGCTGAGGCGTGCTGTAGTATGTGGTACCGCCGATTACAGGTGCAGTTCCGGCTGGAGGGTTGCCCTTGGAGTTGGCGTCCTTAGCGCCAGCCTTCTGGTTCGAGAAAATGCCAGGCATGCCCGCAAGCCCAAACTGCTGCGGCGAGTTGGAGAGCGCGGCAGGGTCCTGCTCGTAGACACCAAAACCGGCGCCAATGTTTCCAGAGTAGTGGCCGTACGGGTTACCTGCCTTTTGGGCGTTGATGTTGGCGTAGGGGTTTCCAGCGTTGGCCTGGGCCTGGTTCTTGACGCCGCCAGCCTGCTGGGCGTTCACTTGCTGGCCACCGGCCGCTCCCTGCTGACCGGGCTGCTGAGGCTGCTGCGGCTGCTGCTGGCCGCCCTGCTGCTGGGGCTGCTGCTGCTGCTGCTGTTGCTGCTGCTGCTGGGCACCAACGCCCTGGATGCCCTGCGGGTTGGCACCCGGGTACATCATGTACATGCCCTGCTGCTTCATGAACGGCTGACCGTATGCGGCGGCCAGAGCCGGGTTGTTGCCGTAAGCAGCCGGGTTGTGGAACTGGTTGCCAGGCTGCATCATGCCGTAGTAGTAGGACTGGGGCCAGGGCATGCCGGGAGACATGCCAAATGGCTGTGGGATCTGCTGGGGGAAAAGACCAGCCTGGCCGAGGTTGTTGGCGCCGTTGATTCCGGCAGCCTGAGGACCGCTGGTCGTCGCAGTCTGGGAGTCCGCAGACGTGGAAGCAGCAGATGCGTCCTTGTTGGCAACAAACTGGCCATAGCCGTAGTTGTCATAGAAGCCCATGACGTTGCGCGGCTCAGTGCCGTAGAGCGCAGCAGCTCCATAGTCGTTCGGAAGAGGCATCTGGCTAATTGCGCTTACGTTCGGGTATGCCTGGCTCTGGTTGCTGATGCTCTGTTGCTGCTGTTGCTGCTGCTGAAGGTAGGCGGTCAGAGGACCCTGGCTAGCTGCTGCAGTTGCAGCTGGCTCAGCGGCTGCCAGGTTTGCCACCGATTCAGCGGCGGTGACTGGTGCCTGGGCGGGGACAGGAACAGGAGCAGGAACAGACACCGGTGCAGGCGCCGGCGCCGGCGCCAGCGCGGATGCAGCTTCCTTAGTCTCTGCGTGAGGGGCGGCGGGCTCGGCGGCAGCGGGCTCAGTCGGCTTCTCAGCTTCCGATGCGGCAGAAGTGCCCAACGATCCAAGGTCAACGCCGCCGATGCTCAGGCTACCAAACTGCATTCCAATCCGCTCTAGCGATGAGCTTCCGGTGGGCATCACAACAGGCGCATCCTGGTTCAGTCGCCGTGTAGTCGATGCGGGCTTCTTTGACGATGTGGATGTGGTTTGGGACTCTGTCGATGCAACGTCTGGGACTACTGCGGACTCAATCTCCTCTGCTGTCACCTGCTCCATGGTTACCTGGGTGGGCTCTGCCTCGACAACCTCGACGGTTGTAACGACCTTCTCGGTGATAACTACCTCTGGCTCCTGGTCAGCTGCGCTTGTCTCGTCAGCTACAGGCTCTTGTGCGGGCTTGGATTCCGTCGTCTCCTGCACTGGCTCGTTAGCGGGCGCACTCTCGCTTGTGACAGCAGTTTCATCTAGCGCTGCCGAAGCGGACTCGGATGCCTTCTTCTCGGATTCGGAAAGACGAACGGTCTCTGGCACAGTCTGCTTGACACCCCTAAAATTGGAAACCCGAGTTGGTATTCAGAAAACATGCGCGTATTGCGTTGTTAGTGTCTTGTTGATGGTAAGTACGATGTTTCATCGTGGCAGTGACCGAGCAACACGGACAATATGAGGTTCATAATCAGTGACCCAATTCTGTAGAGCGTCGTTGTTTGTGTGCAGAGCTCACAAATAGTGCGCTGGCTGTGCTTTGGCTAAATGGATCGGGGAGAGACGCAAAAGGGCATATAGAGCATAATCGGGCAAACAGTGCTGCGCGCATTCAATGGGCTCATTCCGCGTAGCAATTGTTCTGTGGATGGGTATCGCAAAACAATGAGAAATTACAACGTACCTTTTGGCAATGCTTGCCCACGACATGGGTGCAGGCTTGGCTGGGGCAGCCTTGCTTGACGACGATGAAGAAGCGGCAGCAGCCGATGCCTTATCACTAGATCTGGCCTTTGAGTCATGGCCGCTCGACGAGGACTTCGGTCCCCAGGCTGTAGCGGTAGCCTTGCTGTCGCTAGTCGGCTCAATATCCCATCCTGAGCTTGTATCGGCGGTCGAGGTAGCAGCAGCGGCCGCAGGTGCCGGCTTGGCTGCCGATGCAGGTCTGGCACTGCGAGCGCTAGACACGTTGGAGTAGCCGCCGCGGCCGCCACGGGCTGCGCCGCCACGAACGCCACCGCGGAAGGATGCAGGGCGAGGGACGTGGTTGCTGCTCTTCTCAAAAGGCTTGGTGTCGTCGTGCTGCTTGGTCGCCTGGCGCTTCTCCTTGCGCGACTTTACCTCTCCCCACTGGGTGGTGTGGCCTAATCACTTACAGAAAGACAGCTCCGTCGAGCAAAAAGAGTGGCATGTTAGCAATAAATGTGTTGGCTAGGATGGGTTTGTTCGGTGGGCAAGTTCTAGAAAGGATAAGACGACGATGTATCGCTTTTCTTTCAAAGATACAATAGTGAAGGGCAGCTGTCTTGTTCAGAACAACACGGGCAGAGAGTGAGAGAAAGAAGTGAGGCAGATTCCAGAATAAAAACTTTGCTTACCTTCAGCAATCCGCGCAATGGTAACCTCGAGATTGCCATCGGCTTCCTTGAGGGCGTAGAGCAAATCGGCGTCTGTCCAGTCAGGGAACATTTCGCTCAGCTTGTCAAGACTGCTGGAGTACTTGGTGCGGAGAATCTTGAATTCGGCGGCCTCCTCAAGGGAGGACGATGAACGGGCGTTGCCGCCGCGAGTGACCTTGGAGCCGCGTGGGCTGGAGAATTGCTGTGTGTTTGAATGGGCCGCGCTCATTTTCAAGGCCTCTGTATAATATAAAGATGAGGTGTAAATTTAAAGTAGAATCCAGATGCTATTGCTGCTTTCACAAGAGGAGTAAGAAGAAAGTGTCTTTAAACTTTGGCTCAACTACGCAGGTCGGTGTTTTGTTACAGTTCAAATTTGAAAAACCTTTTTTAAAAAATAATTTGGAAAAGAGAAAAGAGAAGTTCAGGCCAGCGACCGGCTCCTGCTTGTCTTATTTTTTGTCGTCAATGAAAAATGACGCCTTTTTATGTGCGTATTGTAATCTGTGATTTTCAGAACAGGCGAATGTGGCTCGGCACTCCAGCCGAGAGCATGGAAGTTTGTACATGCTGAAATCCTGCACAAGAGGCCACCCAGTCAGTAGAGCAGCTTTGGGCTGCATTATCGGCCTGTCCAATTGGCGCCCATACTCCTGCAATCGCACATGAACACCTGGTCTAGTGCCCGGACCAGCCGAGTTACCGCCGCCGGAGAGCACCAACCATCATACGCGCCTAGCCCCATTCTTCCACTATCCCGAATGTCCGAGGCACGCACCATCTTTGTCGTCATTAGAAAGGACCTCCAAAAGGTATTTTGCTGCGTGCGCATCCCTCTCCCGTCTCCGAGACAAGTAAAGTAGAAATCGCCGTTGCTGACTGTATTATTCCGGCTTGGTACTTGGTGTAGGTTCTCAACTGGCCGCTCGGAAGGTAAGACACAAGATACAAGGCCTAGTGACCAACAGCCTCTGATCAGCCAGTCTGCAGCAAAGCATACTCACTATCCTGTTATCCAAAACTAGCATTGTCACCCAGGGCTGCCATGCATCCACAGCGGTGATCTGGAAGTACCGCGACGACGAGCGCGTCAAGGCGTACACGTCCAATCTCGAATCAATGCACAAGGTGGCCCTAGAAACCAAGAACGAGGCATCGCTGCTCAAGATGGCCGAGAACCTCAAGCAACGCGAGATTCCGTTCCATCTCTGGATCGAGCAGCCAGAAAACATCCCGACCTGTCTTGCAACGATCCCCGTGATGCGGTCCGATCTGGGCGATGCGCTCAAGAAGTGCCAGCTAATGCGATAGGCTTTGAAATTAGGCAGACTTGATCAAGCTAGATCGCTACATTATTAAATAAAAAAAGGTTTGGAAATGCGTTTCACTTTTGGCTTTGCTTCCACTTCAAATTCGCTATCTCCTCATTATCTTTCAAACATTAAGCGCAGCGGAATCCTCAATGTGGGCTGGCAGACTTGCGGACAGGGCTGGGCTTGCGCTGTCCAGGCGACCCTTTCAGCCAGCTCAAGCTCTCAGCTGGCATAGGCACTATAGGATATCGCCGCGATGGCACGAATATACGAGGAACGGATCGGACGGTGGCACCACAGACATAGATCGAAGTAGTGCCAGACCAAGGCCATTAAATCCAGCTAGCGGTCCGCGTTCCGAGCTGCCTGATAAAACTCAGCGCGACAAAATGTACAAGGCAATATTTGGAAAGAACCCCGAGGGCGTTTGGCTCGGATTCAACAACGTTCTTAAGCACGACGAATGGCATTTGATACAGGAGTACGACATCATCCGGGTTATGCAGTCGTTAAATTTCCAATACTCATTCAACAGACGTCCACAGATCCTCGAGAGGTTGCGATTTGTCTTAGATACCTGCGAGGAAAGAAATCTCAAGCTTGTTACCATATGGGGCCTGAACGAGACGATACGCTTCTACGTCGCCTGTGGACAGCGCGCGGAGGGGTATAAGATCAAGATGGATATTGACTCGGGCATCTACAGGCCCGAGGTCAAGGCCAACGTGCACACGTACGCAGCTCTTCTGAGCAGTATTACAAAGCACGATTTATCGGATCTTGGGCGGCTGACTGACTTGTACGACGAGATGCTTTATCGAGGCATACCTCCAAACATGAATGTAGAGAAGAGTCTCATAAATGCCGCCCTGGAGGCAGGTGAGCTTCGGCTGCTGGCTGCGCTTCTAGAGAAATCACGCAATAGAGATTTGACCAAGGAGCCAGTAACGCTTCAGGCCCGCTTTATAGCGGCCAGAGGCCAAGCGTACATTGCTCTCTATTCGATGAAGCATGCCCTCGGCGAGCTTGAAAAGCTGCTGTCCCTTCGTATGCCCAAAGACAGCCGACGAATTCCGCACAAGATGATCAGCAGCAGTGACTCGCAGGAGATCAAGATTCCATCGCGTCTGAGCGAGACCAGAGATGCATACTTTATCTACCTTCGGTCGCTATACGAGTCGATCATCCGCATATGTATTATACGGCGGCAGATCAAGCTCGCCACAATGCATCTTAACGACATGCGCGCAAACTGCTATCTCCCGCCGTCGCAGATGGCATACTGCTGGTTTGTGCGGTACTATTCCAAGCGGAAGAACATCGACCAGCTACTCGAGATCCGCGACATGATGCTTCAGGACGGCGTTCCACTGAACGAGTACGTCTACACAAAGCTGATCACCGCGTGCATGTTCTCGCCCAAACCACGTCTGATTACCCAGCTAGCCGAAAGGGTAGCTGCTAAATCAGCATCTAGCAGCACCAACGCGACCGCGGCGAACACCAAGTCTGCTGTGTCTTCTAGCAGCAGTCGCATTAATGGTGGCACGTCGGGGACACCCACCACAGACATCCAGACAAATATAGACTCGCCCACTTCCGAGGACAAGTCCACGCCCAGGAAATCGGGGCTGCCGGCAATATCCAAGGCAGTTAAACTCACAACGGAGGTAGCCGAGCTTGTGTACCACCCAAAGCAGTGCATCCGTTTCCTAGAGGACATGCTGCTCGATCTGAATGTCTCGAAAACCGATATACAAGACGAGCGCTACGTGCCCAATGTCAGCATCACCAACGCAGTTATGCATGCATATAAAATGCTCGAGCAGCCAGAGCTAGTTCTACGCGAGTTTAACCGATACTGCTATCACCAGCGCCGACAGCATCCGTCCGAGCAGGTCCCCGACATCAAGGAGCATAAATATACCGTGCGCTTTGTGTTCAAGATGGCTCTCGGCGCAGCTACAAAACTGAGTGACCGGATCGAAAAACAGCGCATCCAAGCAACCATGGTTGAGTGGGGCATTCAATAGAAGCATGCTTAGAGATTCTAGTTGGAAATTTTATACAAAAAAGCATTTTTTAGCCGAACAAGCTCAACTAAAGAAATAGGGACTTTGCCGCACCTCGTTCAGATCAAACTCGCCGTGCTTTGGCAGCGGTTCAAACTCGATAGGTATCCACCTGATCCGCTTGACCAAGCGTCCCTGGAGTCGTCCATCCTTAATCATTGCGTCGATAGTCTTGTAAATTTCCGACGAGGGGGGCTGTGACACAAAGACCGAAGGCGATGCAAACGAGACGCTGTACTTGCTTTCGATATCTGCGCGATCCTTCTTCAGCTGAGCCTTGATGTCGGCAATCTGCTGCTGGTACTCCTTGACCGTTAGCTTTGTCTCGGTGCTACCAGAAGTCGAAGGCTCGCTCTTGGCCTTGACGATGACCTTGGTGCTCTTTCTTGGAGGCCTGATCTTTGATCTAATCTCCTTGATGCGGGCGGAGCTCTCAGACTCGAGCGACTGGATCTCTCTGGCCATGCGATCCTTGATAGCCGTCAGTGTAAACTCGATCTGGTCTGCCTGCTGCAGAGCTGCAACAATGTCCTTCTTGGGGTCAATCAGCTCAACCGAACTCAGATCAACCTCTTCGGTCTTTGCCAGCGATTCGGCCCTCGTCCTGTTCGCCGGGCTGCCACTGTTGGCGGAATCCTCAGAACCTCCTTCATCAGCAGTGGTATCTGTTTCCCCGCAGATCACTAAATGCTGCTGGCCTATCTCTTCTTCCACCAGATTCTCCTGCTGTAGACGCTGCTCCTCCTTTGACAGTTTTGGCGTCTTGGCGGATTTCTTGGACGGAGGAGATTCAATAGACGAAGGAATCTTGACCACATACTCCTGCTGCGGCGTAGGCATCATGTGGTTGGAATAGCGCTCTTCAAACTCAGCCTTAAGATCGTCCATGATCGGTCTCTCGTGTAGCTTGACGAACTGGTCGCGTAAGATGTCGTTCATCTTGTCGATATCGCACGCGTGTGTCCAGTACGAGTCGTGAACCGAGGCAAAGGTCAGCCCGGCCCTTTTGCACTCAATCGCCGATAGAATCATGTGCGATGCGTCTAGTGAGTGCACAAAGTTGGGAGGGAATGCTGTCTTCTGCTTTTGCGAGTTGACGGGCGATGGCATGTTTGCGTCGCGAACCGTAATCTGCTGTAGCGCCGTATTGATGTTGCGCATGGTGTACTTGCGATACGGCTGGACGACTGTCAGTCCGAGTGGCGTGGTCCAGGCCACTGTAGTCATCGGCTTTGTGGCCAGGGTGTTCAGACGCCGGCGGCGCATGGCTCCAGGGCCCAGGTCCGGACGCAACTCCATGACCTTCTCGCTGTCGAGATCGCGCTCGTTGTTCTTGGCATCCTTAATCGCATCGCGCAGCTTCTGCTGGGAAGTCTTGCTGTCGATAATCATGCGCTTCCAGGCCGCCAGCGCCTGAGCAGGCATGCTCCTGGCAATGCGGCTGGCAGACTCGTTAAGCCAGTTCTGGATTTCCTGGGCCTGGGTGAACATCTCGCCGAGCGAATCAAAGATCTTCTTGGCCACGTACAGCGAGAGACTGGATACGTCGACCAGATCAAACTCGTGGCTGCCGTCCTCGGCTTTGACCTCGCGCAGCCGTGCCGAGATCTGCTCACGCGCGCCGATTAGCGTGACACCATAGACGTTGGTCATGACAGTCTGCTTGACAATCTTGCGTGTAAGCTTGCCCTTCAGCACAACAGCCGCCTTTACTCCCTTATCAGCATCCTCGTTGATAAGGCGGTCCACCACGTTCAGGATACCCTGGTACACGTCCTGCGGCTTCTCCGATGGCGCAAGATTAACCTCAAACGCACCCTTGCAGTCGCGGCCCATGGCGGCGTAGTGCTGCAAACCGTTACAGGTTCCGTCCTGATGCACGTGCAGACGACTCACGTATTCGGCAGGATTCGGCGAGCGCATTGCCGCAGTGTATTCGATACACGCCGCCAGCGTCTGCCACGGACTGCTGGACTCTAACCACCATGGCATCGGTCCCTCATGCTTTTCCTGCAGAATACTATCCGGGATCGGGTTGTCTGCTGACTCCATGATCCGGTCGAGACTGTCGTCAATGAACTTTATGCGGTCCTCGTGAGACAGCTTGTCGTTTCCGTAAAGATTGGCAAGGTGGATTTTTAGCCAGAACAACCCACGCTCGGTCAGCGGCCTGCCCTCGTCAAACAGCAGCAGGCCGCGGCATAGGTCATTGCCGAGGTGGTTAAAGTGGGGTGGGATCGGATACGCGCGACCACGGAAATCCATGTTGTGCGGAAAGTACATGGAGTGGTTGACGAACGCCTGTGCAATCTCAACCTTGTAGTTGCAATCGCAGCGTCGCGAGTGTTGGTTCGAGCTACCGTTCTGCCACTCGCGCATCTCGTAGATATACTTGGTCTTTGCCTTTTGGTCGGTCTCGTAGTTGTCGGGCTTGACAGGCTCGGGAACATTGTATGTGCTCGGCGGAATCTCAGCAAGCCCAACACCCGAATTCCAAACCTTGCGTACGACTTCAAATACGCGTCGGTTGATTGCCCACCTGGTCAGACCAAGCGAATCGAGACCTGCTAGCAGAGTGTGCAGGCGATTCTCTTCCGAGGCCTTCTTAAGATACCGCAGCTGCTCGTTGCTCTCCTTCATGCGCATGCAAAGGTCATCTTGAGACAGATAGCCGCCCGAATTGTAGGTCAGCCAGGGGCGCGGCGGAATCAGCATGGGCAGACTGCGCGCACTAACCGTGCCGGCGATCGAGTCCTCCTTGAACATCTCGCGAAGGGTGCTGTGAGGAACGATAATTCCATATTTGCGCCCGCGGTGAATCAGGTAGTCGTGGGAGAACGCCGGGGCCATACGCTCACTAATAACCCCAGAGACGGGATCCGGGACTTTCTCAGTGACACGCGCAACCTCAATCAGCATCGAGACTAGCAGCGACCCGATGCGCGTCTTGGTCGAGACATCCCACGTGTCAAGCCAGTCGCGCTCGTTGGCCTTGAGCTCCAGCGACTTTGCTCGGCGAATTGCCATGTTAAATAGCTTGCCTGAGGATGCGAGCTTGGCCACCGACATGTTACGCGCCAGGATGTGCCGGTTTGTGCGCTGCTTGATATTCTGGAACCGAATCTCGTTATGGATTGCCGTGCTCAGGTTGCTGACCAGCGTGATGGTCTTGACGCCAACAAACTTTGGCATGTTTTCGCTGCTGTGTGTCTTTTGCTCCATTGCATTCATCCGAAGGGTCTCGAGGATCGTGATGATTGCAATTTTGGGCGGATCGAGCTGAGTGAAGAACCGCCCATAGCTTATACGTGCCCGATCTATGCTGGCCGTCTCGTAGGCCTGTTTACAGCGCGCCTGCTCCTCCTCTATCAAGGCCTCAAGCCGCGGAAGCCATTTTGCGGTCAGTCCCTTCAGCGCGCCGATGTTTGAGGACAGCAGCGGATCGCCACGGCTCTCGTTCATCTGCTTGCAGCGAGCAATCTCGGAATCATAAGTGTCGCGCTCCAGTCGCATCTGTAGGTTGTAGCCTTCAAGCTCGTTTGTGTAGAGCGACTTTAGAGTCGTCTGCAGATGAACGATTCCTGACACCCCCGACGATTTTAGCGCAATGGAATCGTGGCTGATCTGCTCCCCAGTCGACGTCGCGTCGCTCACACTGCTGTCGGCTTCGCTGCCTGCGTTAGCAGTATTTCTGTACTGAGCATTCACGTCGTCAGCCGTGCCGTTGGCAGCATTGACTGCCCTGATAAGATCAGTCGCTATATCCCTGTTCTCGCTGTTTTCACTCATGAGCTCCTGTGCGACGGTCTTGATCATGTCGATATCCTCATCCGAAAGATACGAGCTGTGGAGCATGCTATCGAATGTGATTTCGCTGCGGATCATCTCCTGCATCAGAACCGTGCCGACGTTCCGAAGATCTTTCCTATACAACAAAATCTTAGATAAACAGACCTGCTCCATTAGTGTCTCGTGTTGCCTTTTCTGGAATTCAAGCCCGGAATCGCGATATCTGGCCGAATTGGTGTCTCTTACCTTAGAAACTCGCGGATCAGAATTGCATATGTGTTTGCGTTGGGCTTTATCGAGTAGTTCCGTTCCATCTGATCATACCACAGGAGAGCCTCTGTGGTCAGAGATCGCGGCTTGGCAGACAGCAGTCCAGCCAGAATCTCGTTGTGCATCGAAACATCTGCCACATCCCGCATGGCCTCAGGGTACAGCTTGTAGAGTCCAACCAGCATTCTCTGTGCGCGATCGATGTCACCATTCACCATACATGCCTGCATCAGCGATAGCTGCTCAGCCAGAGACTTTCCAGTCTGCATGTAGTGTTTGGTACTCCTGTCGTCCTGCAAGTCGCCTATGGCTATCGGGGCTGTATCTGCAGGCGCAAACAGCGAATAGTCATCGCCGCTGCTGCTGTCTGCTTGTGCGACCTGCTGGTATAGTCTTCTAGTAGAAAATGCGGGCTGTCGGTGCTGTAGACTGCGGACCAGCGGTACTGCTGAACCGATGTGCGACCCCCGAGCGATCGCCCGCGAAGACAGAGAGCGGCTGATCGGGCGTAGGGCCTTGAGGAGCAGCTGGCTCATTTAGTGGTATGTGTATATGTGTATGAAGGAAAGGAAAGGAAACAGCGAGTATACGGGCGTGTGTGATCTCTATATAAGCTTGAATACAAATAATAAAAAGATAATACCGAGAGAAAACGAGAACAGGTAAACTGCGAGTCAAGTTCTGAAACTTTATCGTAATATAAAAAAAACTTTTTTTTTGCTTGGCCTCAATCCGCACTGTTCCGCACATGCTTCCCCTAAACACCTCGCTGCTAGGCTGATTGCATGATTGGTTGATCTGATCGTCGTCGCTTATACGTGTTGACCGGTTCAGCCAGTGACAAATGGTCGCAGAAGCGGCGACCGCGACAGATCAACATAATCCGGCTGCGACAGGTAGACTTCGAGTGGTGCTTCCTTGTTGTTCAGCCCGACGCCGCGCGATTCGGGAGTGGGCCAGATGCGCAGGCATCCGTCATACGGTAGGTATGGTGGCCGCACGTATTCGGGGCTTCCAAACCCAAAGTCGGTCTGATAGATGGGGAAGTTGCGGCTCGACGAAACTGTGCACTTGGCCGGCACCGGGCAGACATAGGCAAGCATGATTTTCTTGCCCTTTCGACCGAGCTTTTCGTCCTCGATCTCTGCCTTTCTCTGAGCGACTAGGAAGTCCATCGAGCTACACACATACGGCGCGGTCCCCTTGGTGATGGTATGACTGACAAGCTGTGCCATATCTCCAAGATCCATCTTGGCAATCTCCTCGATGGTTTTGGATGCTGCTAGATTGACCACAGGGCTGGCACATAGGAAGCTGGACAGTGCAAGCTGCGCACGCGGGTTGACTGCGCAGGTGAACAGAGAAGTAGATGATGCCGATGATGGCCTGGCCTCAAGACGGATTCTGCTCATCTCCCTCCAGAATACTGCGCACAGCATTGCGGTGAATGACACGCCATACTGTTTAGCCATGTCACGGATCTTGTGCTGCTCATCAACCGAGATACGTAGAATGTTTTCCTTTATCGTGTCTGTGCTAGGCTTGAAGGCTCGGATGCAGTCTGCTGCATCGACCAGCGTGTATTCGGTATGCTCAAACTTGGCTTCCGGATCATGGAGGTGGCTGATACTTGGCAGGCCAAATGATGGCGGGCATGGAACGTGGTGCTCAGTGCTATTCATGCCATCCTCGGCTGACATCTGGTTGCACAGACTTGCCCAGTTGTAGATGAACAGCCAGAAAGCCGAGCCATCCATCAGCGAGTGGTGGTAGGTAACACCAAGAACAACCGCGTCGTTAGATTCGAGATAGGTTGCCTTGACAAGGAACATTGGGTTTATCGGACTGTCAGCATCAATCAGGGGCGACGGATATTTCGGCACAAACAGCTCCTCGTCGCTTGCCTGCACATGCTCCATGACTGTGCCATAGTCCATATCGAGGGTCTGGGTCTCGAACGACGGGTCATTGAACTTGTCGTTGCGGAATACAACTTCAATTTCGTCGTTACAGGATTCAAACCACCCAGCGACGGGTGGATAGTGCTTTCGAACCAGCGTAGTCAGGCTGTTCTGCAGAATCTCCGGGTTCATGAAATCCTTGCGCCCATCGGTGTTTTTGTACACCATCATGTATGAGCAGTATACCTGGTACATGTACGAGATGTTGCTTGTAATTGAGTATCTGAACTCGTAGTTCTCGGGCGTATTGATGTCGTTGGTCATAGTTATTACAATATTTAATGTATGCTTATCTAAATGAAATAAAGAGAGTCTAGCAATAGAAAACTGTAGAATTTTATATTTATATTACTTCGCCGGAATCTGTACCTGTGCCATCTTGTCATTCCATGCTGTTAATGTCGTATCTCTTACACATTGTGCTCGAGCTTTTCCTTGCTGACGCCGATTGAATTAGAGTCCGAAACAATATGAAACTCCTGCATATGATGATATTATCGTATTCATGTATGGCGTTCATTGTATTGGCATTACAGGCATGTTTGAAACAAAAAAATCAAGCTCCATTATTTGCGCTTACTGCGGAAATACTAAAGGAAAGTTGTATCGAGCCTAATGCTTGTCATTAGAGCCTGAGGAGAAATGCAGTGGTTTGTGTGCAGAGTGGTCGTAGATGTAGATACTGCTCTCTTCGTCGTCGTCAGAGGCGTCAAGGAGCTCGCGAGAAAACATGCTGTGCATATCCATAGCGGCGCCGAGAGGGCTACTAGGCTCTTGAATCCCTGTGAAGTTCTTATTGGAGGTGCGCTGGATGCCAGAATAGCTCCCACCAGGCGTTGATTGTAGAAAAGTCGATTCAGCCCTTCGATTGATGCCGGTGGGAACCTTGTCGTCCGTGCGAAGGCGCTTGTTCGCTAGGGGCTCGGGAACAGCACGAGTATCGTGGGCGCGCTTGCTCAGTGGTGGGGATATGTTGCTGCCGCTGCTGCTACTTCCAGGCTCTTGCTGGTACGATGGAATCGGTAGGCGATAAGGCGCCTTACGACCGAATGATCCACTATTGCCAGAGTTCATGCTATAGCTGGCGCTGTTACTGTCGTACTTCTTGTTGCTGCTTAGCGAGGCGGTTGCCGACTGTGATCTGGTAGCCGATTTTGCTGTAGACACAACTTCGCTCTTGAGCTGTCGGATCAAATGTGCTGGAAGCTGAAGCTGCGCTGACTGTCTGCGTGAAGAATCAGCCTTCTTTGGAAGTGGCAGAATGCTGCTAGATCTTCTCCCGCTTGAGCGCGAGCTGCTGTGACCATGGACTCTGCTGCCATTGGAAATTAGGTCGTCCAGATGGCGTGCTAGCCTACGCCCAGAAAGCGCCTTTTCTTGGTGCCTGCGCTGGTGCACAATCACTTCCGATCGCTCGTTTGAGCTCTTGTCAATTCTGCGTGGAGTACCTTTACGCCTTTTGCCTTCATCAAGCATGTCGCTAGCATCCTTGTGGCTGGGCTCCGTGTCATACGATGGCTGCGGAATCCACCCGCACTGCGCTCGCAAATCCTGAACTATATCGCCCAGGCTGGACTCGTATCTGCCAACTAGTGGGCCGCCAACAAACGCTGCGGCCTGGTCGCTTGGTATATCGTCCGACTTGTTAGTAGTAGAGGGAGCAGGAGTTACTGTTGCAATTCCAGGGCTGCCGAGATCGTCCATCGAGACCCATATACAGAGTAGGTCGGCTAGGTCGCGCACTGTGTCGGCTAATTGCTCGGACAACTCGTCACTCAGTCCCAGGTGACTCAGAACAAACAGGTGTAATAGTATCTGAAGCCGAGACTCGTTCAATTGCCATGTGCGCCTATGATCGATATCCACAGAATTCAGAGCTTTCTGTAGAAGCAGTTTGTAGACTGATTCGGTGTCGTTGGTATCGGTTACAGCAGAGCTCTCGGTATCCGCATTGAATGCGTCTTCAACCGAAATACTTGAGCGCAGTACAAATCGCCTTAGACACCCAAGAAGCTCCTCTTCCTTAGTCCCATCGCTGAGATTGGCGAATAGTGACTCGAGCGAATCAAGCACATACGCAAGGTCTGGCTTTGGCTCGACAGCGATTCTCAGATACGCGTTTGTGAACCACGACTCAAGGCAGGTGATGCTGTATGAAGCTGCCGAGACAGAATCTGCAGAACCGTCTTCAGCCAATCCGCCGCCACAGTGGTTGGTATCTGGTTCCAGGAGACTAGGCTGAGGCGATGCTTCTTTAAGGCCATCCAACTCTTCTGAAGGCTCGTCGAAATGCACATCTATGGCGCATGTATCTAGAGGTTCTACAGCTACAGTGTCAGAAATGTGCAGCGCCCAATCCTCAATCCATGCTGCATCAAATGGCTCAGCTTCACATTCACCTTCTGCGCTGTCCAAACCGCCCATTTTCGAAGCCTCTTCGTACGAGTATTGGTCTAGAGCGTAGACAACTGCTGCTCGACTGCCAACAGGAACGATAGCAGCATAGGGCAATGTGGTTTCGTGGTTTGAAATAATCCGAGCGAGAAGAAAGCGGTCGTTAAAGACATCGTCGTCTAACTCCTGGTCAAGCATGCACGGAACGGATTCGCCTATGGTCAGGCGCACTGTCATGGGCCACAGAGCAAGCGGAACTATGTGTGTCAGCAGGATTCTGCCCGTATTTCGGCGCAAATGGTCAGTCCGTCGCATAGCATTTCGCCTGTGCTCTCCAGCAAGCGCGACCATCTCTGCTAGATCGTACTGTCTAGTCGACCGGCCATCTCGGAGCCAGCGCTGAGGCTCTGGCACTATATGTTGGAGTTCGAATCCAGAAACATGGCTCATACCTGGAGGCACTTCGACTGACCATGTGTAGACACCATCGGTGGACGCCAGCTCGTCAGGGACGACCACATACCGGTCAACAACGGCAGATATTTCGTGGGCAAACTTGCGACTCCAACAGGGAAACGTGCGCACCCTGTGAAGCGGCTCGAATGCAGATGTAAATGGCACCCACGAGTTACATAGCTCCTTTAACGACATAACTGCGCCTCCCAGTGCCTCGAAGCAGCATCCAAACACAGTCTCAATCAAAATATTGACTGGATCCATGTCCGCCACCGGTCGCCGCTCTGACCGGATCCAGTTTACACTGACACGCTTTCGCGTATAGTTCTCCCAGATGCCGTTGCCTATGATGCCATCACGCATCATGACCAGCTTATCCAGCAGAGAGTCAGTGCCATCAGACGGACCCAAGACAAACTTGTCTAGGGAGTCGAGCGAGTGCGGCATGCAGTCTCCGAGGATATAGAGATAGCTGCGTACTGACATTGACTCGTTCAAGCGCATTGGGTCGGTCCACGCCCGCATGCTTGTGTTGCGTGTGGGCGAACGCATCAGTGCTGGGTCACCCCACTCGACATCAGCCTCGAGACACATTATCCTCTCGTGCAGTGTGCTCAGAGCTGCAGCTCGGCGTTGCGTTGTGGTAGCGGATGCAGGCTTCTTCTGTTGATGCACACCCCCTGCCAGCGCGTCTTTAAGCTGTGTAAGTGATTCTTCTGTTGGCATCTTGCGCTCGCTGACTCGTCGCTTGGCCTGAGCAGACAGTGCACGTTGGCGTACGGTCATATCTATTATCTCGTAGTTCCAGGTGAGTGACTCGTTGCGTGATGCCAGATACGCCAGAATACGTGTCACCGTATCACACACAGCGCCAGCTCTAGCATCAAGCATGCTGGTGTCAATAAGAAAATAGGCGTGTGAGAACATGGGCGCACTCTTTTTGTTATTTCTCAAATGAAGGTTGAATAATTAGCAAATGCAAAGAAGGCGTGTCCTTTAGTCCAAGCACCAACACCGCGCAGCAGTTTTGAGGTTCCGTCCGTTTTTGGATCACGAGGATTAGACCAATCAGTCATTTTTAATCCGTGGTCTGCTGTGGTCTGAAAGGACATTTGACTCGATGGCTGGGCAAATAGAGGCAATGAATCCCCCTTTTAATGCATGTCTAGGTGGTGGACATAAGAATACAGCAGAATCACTAGTCATCAGCTAGTCAAAATTTGTGCGAAAGTCCAGAGGCGACATGATGTCTGTGCTCATCTGCATATGTCATAGCACGATAACCAATATATGTGTTGCTTATCGAGTTTTGTTTAGAATGTTTAAAGAATTTATTATTCTCAAAGAAACCGACGACCCGGGCTGCCGACCGTTGGTTTCCTTTTAAACAGAAGATACCAAGCTATTTGTCATAGGAATCGTCGAGAACGTTTGCTGCATCATTTCCATGTCAGCGGGCGTTTCTGCTGGTGATATGGAACACCACCAGATCCGCACTGCGTAACATATGTCTCAGTCAAGGAACTATACTTGGTATTACCGGATATCACTAGAACGCAATGTGCCAGCTCCACAATTATGACATACTACATCAAAGAAATCTATTATAATCTTCATGGACTGCCTTGGTGGCAGCACTATGATTCACAATGTTATTGCATGATATCTACAAGTGATATGTACAGACGCTTAGCTGTCTGCACATGTGGTTGTTAGTCCAGTTAGGCTATCCGCAGCCTTACTTTTTGCCTGGTTGTCCAGCAGTGCTCGAGTTGGTATTGATACGGGCGGCCGGCTGCGGCGTTGAAGTAAGAACTGGAGGTGTTTGGAAAAGCGAAGCAGCAATTGCCGGGTCAATGCCTGGAATGTCGACTCCGTTGAGAGAAGACGAAATCGCGCTGCCAGCATTAAGCGGATCTTTAAACAGGGCGTCATAATGATCACTGGTGGCTTTGGTGACAGGAAGAGTAGTAGCAGCATGGCCCAGACTGTCAATGTTCAGCCCCGGGACGCTGTCCAGGCCAGTTCCGAGCCCACTAATTCCATCCAGAGCAGGCTCGGCATTAGGGTCGACAAACTCGAGGAACGGGGTCGTGTTTATGCTAGGATTGCCTGGCGAGTCGGCGCGATTAGAGCTGGTAGTGCTACCAGCAGTTAAAAGTGGCATATGGTTGAGCTGCCCAGTAAGGCGAAAGTAGTTCAGCATACTCTGCTGCTGCTCGGGAGTAAGCGTCTTGATGGCCTCGAATATAAGCTGCAGGTTGTGCAGGTTATTGTTAGGTACGGCAAAGCTTTGGTTACTGTTGCCAAATAGGTCGGTCATGCCGTTTACAAAGGGGGCCGATCCGCTCGGTACGTCTTCACCTGCACCAGCAGTCGACGCCTTGCCTGTTACCGATTCCGAGGCTGGCTGCTCAGGGAAATGTGCGTATCCAAACCCAGGCGCAGCGGCAGAACCGTTTGCGAGACTTGCGCCCGTTGACAAGCCAACGTCGGCACCGATGCCATTGTTGTTGTTATTGTTGCTGCTGTTGTAGTACAATGGTGCTGACGAGTTTGCTAGCGACATGGCAAGGCTGTTGAGGTCCTCTGGCGAAATCATATGAGAAAGCTGGTCGTTGGCAGTAGCAGCAGCCGCAGCCGCAGAAACGCCATTCAATCCCAAATTGACAGCGTCAGTAGCCGATACATTAGTTGCCTGGTTCGTGGCCATGTTTGCATTAGCTGGATCCACATTCGGCGTCCCGCCAGCCGGAAAATAATCGGGTGCTCCCGAAGCTGCGGTTGCACCCGGGCTAAATAACCGCAACACCTCTTCAAGAGTAATCCCAACGGTATCGGCATCCTGTGCCAGACGGTCAATTGATTTCGAGCGCGAGTTCAGCATTCCAAGAAGACCTGTAGTAGGGGATGTCGGCACTAGAGCACCACTGGTCTCAAAGCCAGATGTCTGAGCGCTGGGCAAGCTGGTTGCGACAGTTGGTGACTTTCCTTTTTGCAAGTCCGATAAGTTGCGCCGCCTCTTATCGCTGTCGCTGCTCTGGCTATTGACTGGCCGTGAAGGCGAGCCCTCTCCCGCAGGCACCTCATATATTCTGCTGGACTGCGCCGTGCTATCAGTACGCTGGCGCTTTGTCGGCGGCGACTGTGACTCTGTTGAGAGGCTCTCGGGGAATTCCATCTCCTCGAATATCGACTGCGTGCGCGGTGTAGACATTAGGTTCCGCATCTTTGTGGATGGCAGAACGCCGGCTGCCTCGAGTACCGACTGGTATGGACTAACCCTCTGGTTCTTCTGAGACTGTGACTGCTGTGGTTGGAACTGATGACCCGAATACGTCGAGTGGATGCCATTGCGACTAGCTGACTCACTCAACCCGCTGCTGCCATCGCCACCATAGGTGGAGTCCGCATTGTGCGAGATTAAGCGGCGCAGCGGCAGCTGGATTTCCGACTGCCTCATGTCTGCGGAAAATACTGTTGCCAGGAACCGCAATATCTTGTCAACCATATCCTGCTGCTTCTTTGAATTCTGCTCCGTTTCGGTGGCCTGCATCCACAGGTTCTGGTTCTCCTGCTGCAACCGTTTGATATCTGAGCTAATCGTAAGCTGGTGGTCCCTAATGACCTGTATCTCTTTCAGGATCCTGGCCATATCCACCTGTGGCGGGCGCGGCGTCCTTGTTTTGCCACTAGCCACCGAGCTAGACTTTGCCACTTGTTTCTGAGGCGGATCGACAACAACTGGTTCCTCGGCCTCCTGCTTGGCACCGCTGTCGGTTGTATGCGCGACACCGTCATCTACATCATCGTCGAACTCTGTCTCTGCGTCTATCCCGGCAGCTGTCGCTGCTGTATTTTCGCGATGACCCTTCTTGCGTCGGATAAAGTGTAAAAGATCCGGCTGTCCACGCTGGAAGTTCTCGTTGCTAAACTCCCAGCTGTCCGCATCAGGAGCATCGGCTATCAGCCCGCCTTGTTGCAGATGCGGAACCTTGTGAAACCCGTACATGTTTAGCTGGCGCACAAAGCTGGAGAAGTTGCTGTGCTTAAAGAACCGCGGCAACACATCCTTTGCAAAGTCCTCGTGGCGGTAGACGATAAACGAATTGCCGTCGTCGGACCACCCAATTAGGTCGTCGCTCGCGCTGTCGTCAACCATACTGTACAGCTTGTTGAGAAACGGCGTCACCGTTATGTTTCTGTGCATGTTGTTGCCTCGTCTTGCGACTGTTCCGCTCATTTTACAGAGTTGGAAAAGCAAAAAAGTCTGAATTTACTTGTGATTATGGACGTTTTAGGTTTCAAATTGCGGATACTTTTTAGAGTCGAGAGAAAAGAAGCAAAGGAGCAGACCAACAAAGATGCCCAAAAGCTGTGCAGCCTTTTTTATTTTTAAAAAGCTGCTGCTTTCTCTTTGATTTTTACAATTGTATAATTTTTTGATCAAGCCTTTGAAGCTTTGTCAAATGACACTACTAACTAAACCTTGCGGTGCACCGAGACAGCTCCGACCTTTTTGCGCTCGTGCGCACGCATATGCTGGATCATGTTGTCCTTGCGAGCAAAGGTCTTGCTGCAGGACGGGCACTCGTACTTGCGCTGGCCGGTGTGCACCAGATGGTGGCGCTTGACGTGTTCAAGGCGGCCGAATCGAGACTCGCAGATGGAGCACATAAAGGGCTTGGACGGGTCGCCTGCCGAGGTTATCACAGTTGCCGCCAAAGCCCCAGAGTCCCCGTCCAGCTCCATTGACGCATTTGAACTGCCTGCATCTCGACTATCGTTGGACGCAATGACAAGAGATGTCTCCATGCGCGAGCCGTCTGGCGAATGGGGGTCGGTGCTTAGAGACACCCGAATAGCCTGCGTCGGAGCCAGAGCCAGAGCAGCGCCCTTGTGGTGGCTGAGTGGTGTTGTATTTGGCGGCTGTACTACAGCGTGTGGCTGAGCTGGTGGTGCCGATGGTGGCGACGATGCAGAGTGCGTTGACGCATATGCTAGAAGCTCGAGAGGAGGCAGAGCCAGCGACCGCTCAGGCTGATGGCCGTACGATGAAGAGGCAGGACTGCTGTAGCCATGTGTGCTTGGGGCATTGCTTTCGGAGCTCTTCTGAGATCCACCTAGACTTTGCCGAGTATCATCACCATCCTGCTGGTTTAGCAGCGCCCTGATGCTGCCAAAGTTTACTAGTGCCGGGCTGCTGCAGCCCGCGCTTGACCCAGCATGCGACCCCGTGTTGCTGCATCGGCTGGAACTCCGAGAGTTGATTTCGGAAACAGATGTGGGTGGGAAATCTACTGGCTCATGCTTCTTCATGTGAGTGACATAGTTGTCCCTGCGACTGAATCTTTTTCCGCAATTCAGTGCCTCACATATGAACGGACGCACCTGTGTGTGCGTAAGCATGTGTCGCTTGAGATGCTCTGGGCGTTTGAACACGGCGAGGCAGCTATGCAGGCCACACTTGTACTGCCGCGAGTCGCTGGGCGATGTGTATCTATTTGTTGACCTCGCCTTGCGTCCTGGCCTTTGTTTGGCTGCAGCATCAGGCTCCTGTTGGTGGCTGCTGATGCATGGATAATTGATTGGCCCACCAACCTCACTCGGTTGCCGAGATGTCACGCCGCTCCCAGATGCATCCAGTGCACCGAACCCCTGGCTCTGGGCGTAGGGTGATACCGCTGAAGCTGAGAATGGCGTTAACGTAGACGACGACGACGACGCGGATACGGGTGAAATGAGCTGCTGCGTATGTTTATCGCTGAATGCCAGCAGCTCACGCACTGACGGAAGCATACTTGATGCGTCTTGTGTTTCTTGGCGAGGTAGATGTATAGAGGGCAGGCGGACAATGGCAATCGCTAATTTCGCTATGTCGTATTAGTCAGCAGAAAATATGGTGTATGTACAGTGAATAAATAACGCGTAGAGCAAATAATAAATGAGAAAAACGAGAGAAAAATTTAAACTGGAGGCGAAAAAGAGAAAAAGAGAAGAAGCTTGGAACGGAGACGGGCAGTGTGCTGTTATTTTCATTTCGAGACTCCCTCCTATGAAATACTTTTTGGCATGGAATTTTCAGGGGCTCAAATTTCTTGGCCTTGCGAAAGGGGAGAACAATCCCGGATGGTGTGCTCCGCACCTTGCCCCTATTTTTTTCTCATGTAGAGCGCGGACCAATAGGCGCAGGCTGCGCAGGTCCATGCATCAAGCACGCAATCTTCTCAGCAGACGACAGGCTGGGGGAACAAACAAATACCGATTGCAAATCGCCTCCGAGGTGGAGAGCAATGAGAGGGGAAAGAAAAAATACAGCGGATAGCAGCCGACTCGCTCTACACGCCCCCGCCGCTAATCTTGGATGCAATATGCTGCGATAGACGTGGGCAGCCTGCGGAGTCTCCTCGGACAAGCTCAATTACCGACTTTGGTCTGGGCGAGATTTCTGGCAGCGCGCCGCTGGCAGCGACAAAGCGGTGGAAAAAGCCAACCGGCGCCTGACCCCGATGCTCGCGGTGCAGCTGCCATTGCTCGAGCGCGCCGGCAACGTCGATGTTTCCGAGCTCTAGTGCTGCGCGGACGCCCTGGCAGAGCAGCCCGGAGGTCACGTCAACGCCGCTGCGGTCCATAGTGCCAAACATCGCTGCAATTGCCTCGTCGCTAAACACATGTGCACACCCTGAATGATACCGCGATAAGGGTAATCCCTTCGATGATGAGTCTGCCACCGAAACGCCCTGGCTGGCCGCTGCTTCTGGAGCTAAGGGCGATGCGGCAAAGATGTAGTAGAGATAGTGTTTGTATATGCGCACGCCCTGCTGAAGCAGCGGCAGCTTCAGGTCTGTCGTTGTAAATCTCCGGTCATCGTCGTCGCTTTCGTAGAGCACATCGTCCCAGACGCGCTGACCAAGCACCCAGTCGCCGTGCATAACGCAATACAGCGCGAAGATGCCTACGGTGTTTGTATCAGGGCGTAGCGCCGAGTCTTCGCCCTGAAGCAGATGCGACAAATGCTGCCAGCTGTTGCGTGCTACTGAGTCGCGATTTGTCATCGAAATGGCAGTAGCTGCGTCTGCTGTCGCTGGCGCGTGCGAGGAGCTGCCGCTGGATATCGCCATCCATCCGCTCGATTGCGAATACATATACGATGGCCAAAACATCCGCTTGCCACGCCCATCCTCACCTTTGTCGTGAGACGCGGCTGCCGCTGTTGTTGCTGTTGCTGTTGCTGCTGCTGCCTCGGTCTTCTCCCTGACATATCGCTGAAACGTCAGCCCCAAAAGCTTGACACGCAAGAAATGGTTGACAATCCCAATGTCGTATCCTTCCACTCCCACCTTGTCCAGCATGTCAACAAACTCGCTCGTGTCTCTACAGTCGTCGACCAGCTTGCGGACGAGAGAGATGCCTGCTGGCTCGTCACCTGTCCGTACAATTCCAGGCAGCACGGGCAGCAGGTTGTATATCACATCCCTGTGCTGCATCCAGGTGGGGTGGTTCTGGCAGATAGTGTAGCAGGTAGCAAGCAGCTCCTTCTCGACCACTGCTACTCCTTCGAACAGATCGCTGGTACCGAGCTTGGGAAAGTTGAAGCCCTTGAACTGGCCACCTGGGTCGTTACCAGATAAGATACAGTTCATAAATGCCGCTGCGCGTGTTGCTCGCCCCATCTTGTCGACGTATGCGCGAAGAAACTCCCCTGCGCGGCCGGGAACAACCGCTCGCTTCTCGCGCGCGATAAATGCATCCAAGTCGCCATTGTAAATGGCAAACTGGTCAATCAAGACACGCCGCGGGTACCTTCGCATAGCAAATATTAGCCCCGGGACGCTGTGTAGTGCATATACCAGTGCAGCCTGTCTCTCGTGCGGTGTATGTGCCACGCTGCGTAGATACGAAACCACAAGATCGGCTTTGATTTCATCTCTGCCTAGGTTGTCGACAGCAAACGCAAATATGCTGCGTGCCTTCTCGATCATCCCAAACCTGGCCATACACTGTATCAGCTCGCGATACGTCTTGAACCCAATCGGGATGTTCCGATTGACCATGGTCTGGAACAGCATACTACAGATCCGGGCTGCCTTTGCATATTCTGGACTGTGACCGTGTTTGCTCTCTTGCTGCTGCTTTGCCCTTAGATTCCACTCTTGCTGCTCAACATCTGCCTCGTAATCCATGTAATCGACGATATCGGCATCCAGATCGTCAATGTATGACAGTGCGTCATCGACCTTACTCCTATCCAGTGCACCAGCTTGCTCGCTAGCAACCTCTGTGGCTTCCGGGCTGATCTCCGTCCCAAAAAGTGGACCATCGTTTGCTATGCGTCTGCTCTGTCGCGCAACAGCATAGCTAAACGCACGAAATGTGTTGTAGTATATCGCCTCGGTACCCTGTGTCTTTCGGTCCTCCATTGCCTGCTCAAGAACACGCAGCGCTTCAGGAATGTTGTGCACCTTTCCAAAATAGAGGATCAGCATCGAGAAGTGGCTTGGTGACAGCCGAATGTGTCGCTGGTTAAGGTCGTCTAGTAGACCATTAATGACGCTCGGTTCGATCGATTCGGCATATTCTCGGACATAGAATGACAAAACAATCGCTGACAGCTTTTGAAACCCTGCTTCATCGCTAACCTGCATCTGCCTACACGCAAACTGGTATAGATAGGGAACTAGAGCATGCCGATCTGCCTTCCATGCGCCCAGAATCAGAAGCCGGATATCATACAACGAGAGCTGCTGCGTCCTAGGGCTTGCCTTTGATATCCGTTGCCAGACCTGCACTAGTTGCTTGGCATCATCAGCTGTCCGGACATGCCTCGACTCTATATGTCGCCGGATACACTGGCCCATGGCTAGCTGTAAGACCACAAGCCTGTTCCTATCGCTCTTCTGCAACTTGCTTACAGTCACGAGAAAGTTAACAAGTTTTGTATATACATACACGCCTCGCGCTGCTTCTTCAACGTTCCTTGGCTCTGACCCAAACAATGGCATAGTATTCCGAAGTATCCGCCTTATAACCTCTATTGGCAGCTCTCTGTGAAGGGTTGCAAGTATGTCTGCCTGCTCGATCTGGTTTTCTAGACTGCAAAGAGCTGTAAACGCGGACCACGCACTATCTATCCGCCCATTCTCCGCCGAATCCATAAACAAAGCGAGAGGCTGTCGCAAACGTGGATCGACAGCGTGCTTTGGCAGCCCGATGCTTAAACCCGGCCGTGGAACCTCATGTCGTCGCCTAGCACTCGAGCTGTGGTATGGCCGACTTTGTGTGTCTAGCCTGGCAAATACTGCTGCTAGCTGCTGCCTGCGTGCTGATTTGGTAATGCATTGCAATAGAACCTGCCGAAGCATTGCACCCCCATAGAGCATAAATTAAAGCAAAAAAAATTAAACTACTGAAAGCGAAAAAATATATATTACGAGAACTTGGCGCTTGTCAAAAGGAGGATCCATTTGATCCTGCGATCTAGGCTTGGCTGATTGCGTGTGTGTACCCTTGTTTTTCGAACAGCGCTGGAATACTAACCGAGTTATTAGCATCGAATGGCTCAGGAACAAGAACTAGCACGCATTTGGCAGACCGCAGAGCTGTATATGTGAATAGCCCCTTAGGTCGGTCATTGGGGCCGTCCTGAGAGCGCTCCGAATCATCTTCATCCTTGACTTTTGGCTCCTGTAACAGTATTTGAGAGTTGCTAGATAGCTCGCTCTTGACTACAAAGCAGGCCACCTGGAACGCACCTACATGCGCATGTGCTTGCAGAAAATTGTCATTTAATATATACTGTTATCCAAAAAAACATATATAGCAGCTGTTATATTAGATACTTACGGTTCTTAAACTCGCTGACGATTCGCTTATTTTGGTAGCACTCGGCAATTTTGATCTGCAAGGTTGGTCTTATTGCCTGTAGCATCTCTTGAAATATTGCATCTGTAAACCAGTCGACATTGCCTTCCTGTATATAGATGTGGATGGCCAGACACTTGCTAGTGGATATTCTTAATAATCTCTCCCTTTTCGAAAATATCATATTTCAATATGGCTGATAAGAATGTAAGCGAGAATATTGTTTAAACTTTTTAATTAACACGCATCTACAGATGTTACGAATATACCCAGTGCGGCTTGTAGAATGTTTATGGCATAAATACCATGCTCCCCATTGATTCCCGACGACTAATACTTGTATTTTGTAGAGTAGTCTTTAAGCGAAGCCACCAGTCCTTTGCCCTTGCGTGCTCCCCGATATACCAATTCAATCAGATCGATGACCTCTTGCTTGTCATCGATTACGTTAGTAATCTTGTTGTTGTTACCCGTGCCCATGTCGACCATTATATGCTTGTTGCGGAAGAAGAACATTACTGTTAACGGGTCGTATAGTTCGTACATTGTATTAAAGTCGGGAACCTCTTTAATATCGACTAGATATATTGTGGCAAAGCGCTTGACCTTTTCAGCAATACGCATCAATACCTCGTCCATCTTCATACAATCTGGATTTGCATCAGTACCGAAGCGAATCACAACTACACGCTCCTCTTCCGAAAGTATGGCTTGGTCAACTTGCCACCCATTTGTCAGATGGTTCAACACATACGACATTGCAGCGCTATGGAATATATAATGTACAGATTTTATAGAGGATGCAAGACTATATATACTTTAAAGAAACTGTAGAGCAAAAAGTTGTGTTAGCTACAGATAGCCTAATAAATACATGATAAAGTTTAGGTAACATCACATGACTACAACAATCGAAAGAAGCTTCTGATAACAAGTACAGCTGTAGTACTAGTACCCCTCGGTAGCTTCCCTCCTCTGCGCAGCCTGCTGAGCACGCTGCTCCTGCGCCAGCTTGGGGCAGTCGAGGATGCGATGGCCGAGTCCGCCGCAGTACTGGCAGCCGACGGATGGGTCGAGGGTGCCGTCGGCGCGGCGGTACTTGTCTGTCGGGTCGGGGATGGCCAGGAGCGCTGGCGGCACGCGCTGGCGTGCCTCGAGCAGCAGATGCTTGAGATCGAGCAGCAGATGCTCTGAGTATGTGGTCAGGTTGACAAACGTCGTGGCTACGCCCGTCTTGCCTGCGCGCCCGGTACGTCCGATGCGATGCGTGTAGTTTTCGATCTCGCGCGGCAGGTCAAAGTTGATGACATGCTTGATCTCGGGAAAGTCCAGCCCCTTCGACGCAACGTCGGTGGCTACAAGCACGTCCTTCTTGTGCTCGCGGAACGACCGCATCGCGTACTCGCGCTCCTCCTGGTCCTTGCTGCCGTGGATCGCGACTGCCTCGACCTGCTTGAGCAGCAGGTACTCGAGAATGTCGTCGACGTCGGCCTTGTTCTCGGCAAATATCACAACCGGCGGCGGCGTCTTTTGCAGGCACTCGAGCAGATACGCAATCCGCAGCTCGGGCCGCACGACTTCGACCTCCTGGATGATGTCCATGTTTGCTGCGCCGGCGCGGCTGACATTGACGACGACCGGCTTGACGAGCGACGCGCGCGCAAAGTCCTGGATCTTCTTGGGCATCGTTGCCGAGAAGAGCACTGTCTGCCGCTGGTGCGAAAAGTGCGACATTATCGTGCGCACGTCGTCTTCAAACCCAACGTCAATCATGCGGTCAGCCTCGTCCATGCACAGATACGTGCACAGGTCGAGGTTGATGGCTCGGCGCGCAAGCATGTCCTTGAGCCGCCCGGGCGTCGCAACCAGCATGTGGATGCCGCGCGACAGCGTGTGCGCTTGCTCCTGCATCGATATGCCGCCGATTGCCAGGATCGACCGGAGCTCGAGCCCCGGGTACTCGCCAGACTCGGCCAGCGCGCTGGACATTGCAACCAGCCCCTCGTACGTCTGCCGCGCCAGCTCGCGCGACGGACACACAATCAGCCCAATCGGCCCTTCGCCCTGAACCAGTGGCAGGCGCCGCTCGGCTTCGAGCGCCCGCATCAGCAGCGGCAGCGAGAACGTGAGCGTCTTGCCCGTTCCGGTGCTTGCTATGCCAATCATGTCGCGGCCGGCCAGCGCAACCGGAAGCCCCTGCATCTGGATTGGCGACGGCGTGGCAATGTTACGGGAGGCAAGGTATGCCAGCAGCGGCTCTGGGAACCGCATTGCACGGAACGTCAGCAACGGCGGTGGCGCGTCCTCGCCGTCAACAATGATGCCCCACAGGTGTCGCCGCGCGACGATATCAGCAGCGGCCATTGCACGATGCCGTGGCAGCGGACGCCAGGACGTGCGCATCGGCTGGGTGTACACGACGCCCTGGGCAATCTCTGCCGCCGATGCCAGCTGGCGCCGGCGTGCAATTGCAGCAAGCAGCTTGCTCTCCTCTTCTCGTAGCTTCTCTTCAGCCGACTGCTCTGCTATTTTGTGGTTTTTGCGCAGATCGGCTATCTGGTCGACCAGGGACTGGTTCTTTGATCGGTCTGGAAACACGCCTTGTGACGATGTACGGGTGGACTCGTGGTCGCTGTCTGACGCAGCTTCTTCGCCGTCAACAGCAGTATCGTCATTGCCTGTGCTTCTGCTGCCAGTTCCGTAAAGGCTCTGCTGGATGCGCTCAAGCTGTGCCATGCGACGCTGTTTTGCCGAGACCTGCCCTGACATCGATTCCTTGCTGGCTGTGGCTGTATTGCTCCCATATGATGCTCGACCTTCAGTGTCTAGGGCTAACGGCACGTCTTCGTCTAGCAGCACTATGCTTTGTGCCTTCTGCGCAGCCTGCTCCTCCAGCTCGATCTGCCTGCGCCGCTGACGGTACTTTTCGAGTGCGGCCTGGACCTCAGCATCGCGGTCTGCGCTGTCGCTCATGTTTTGTGTGGCTGTTGTAGTGTGCTGTGCCGTGTTGTGATAAAGTGTAAAGCATAAGGCAAGAAGTAGAGCGTCTATGCCAGTAACAGAAGTTGTCGTAGAAATTGTGCCCCGTCGCTACTCGTATGCCATCATGCTTGTGGGTATCAGCACACTTTTTTCTGCCGTGCCATGCAATAGGTCTGGTGTGCTAATATACCAATAGATGCCGACATTTCCTTGAACGTTAGCTTGGTTGATGAATATAGCATGTGTATGTGCTGGTTGCTAGTAATGCCATGTTGCGCCTTACCAAACTTGGTAGGGTAGACATTATTACGGAATATATTATCAGTGTAAGCATAGAGAGCCTAGAACAGCCAGTGCGCCAATACCTGTTTGTGCTAGAGCTGTACACACTGTAATCACTATAACTAGCAACCCAGCCCGCTTCAGTCAAGTTAAGCGTGCTTAAACGGCTTTAAAAAGCCGCGCGCTAGCAATCAATTGTTAACGTGCTACTGCGATTATGGTTTTTTGTTAATTCTTAGTTTTAAACCAAGTTAAACTAGATAAAGCATCTGGACTTGTTGTATGGGAAGATGGCCGAGCGGTCTAAGGCGCCACGTTCAGGTCGTGGTCTCTTCGGAGGCGTGGGT
>JANBOJ010000389.1:0-11927 GCA_027574685.1 Coemansia erecta | reverse complement strand
TCTTATTCTACCGACACCAATACATTTCTTTGCTATTACACGCGCCTTTTATCTATCTCTTGCATCAAACACCATGGTCTGCTCCATCTGCCACAGCTCGGTCTTTGAGCCTGCACAAACAGTCCACGAACACGACATCGCTCAAACGGCAACCCAGTCCAGCTCAAGCCGCACAGCCAGTTCTCGTCCGGCAGCTCTTACGTGCGGCCACGTCTTCCACTCCGAGTGCATCACGATATGGCTTGCCTCGAGTGCCTCTGCCACCTGTCCGTCGTGCAACTCCCGCTCGGCGCACGCACCACTCCTGCTCTATCTCGAGCTAGACGCCGAGGATGTCCCACATGCAGTGCCCAGCCAGAGGCACCGCCACCACAGCCAACAGAGCAATATCGACGACCTGATCCGCCAGACTGAGGGTTTCACGCTCGATGCCACTGATTCTGCCACGGAAAACGCCCACATATCAGTTGCCCACGAGCTCAGCCTGCTTGCCGCAACACTCGAGAGCCAAAAGAATGAAATCGACGAGTTGACTGCCAAGGCCAAGCTTTACAAAAAGAAGAAGGGCCATCTCTACGCAGCGCTCGCACTAAAGAAGGCACAGATCACCGAGCTCTCTCGAGAGCTCGCTGCCCACCGTACTCAGCAGAACCGAAACCCTGGAACAGCTAGAGGTCATAATCAGAGATAGGCAATTCTTTCCTTGCATTCATAATGCACTGATACCCTTGATTACTACTAAACATGAGTTACCACTCGAATGTGCATTTTTCCGTCACTGTCAGACGTTTCTCTAATGGAAAATACGCAAAAATCAACCACACATCGTTGCCTTCAAGTTACAGCACACATTTCACCGGATAATAAATATCAAATCCAAATATAACACATAGGCAACAAAGCTACGCTCTGCGGCATGTCGAATAGAAACATATTTTATTTGTAAATAGACTAGTAAAACTATTCACTATGCTTCAAAACTATTTCCCATTGAGAAAGCATGCTCCATCACAAACATAAACGGATTATTCTTTATCCATATATTAGCACGCGAGAATTTGTTTAATTATATTATTAACCACGCTAACCTCTAGTATGACAACAATGGTATATTGCTTACTGAATAATTTACATTTTTCTTTAATATTTTACTTTTCATATGTAAAATGGCAAGGCACAGATAATAACGCTGAACACAAATAGATTAATATGGAGCATATCTCTATTATATAGTAATTTGTTTGTTGACTGAGTTATGTAAGCATGTTACGCGCACAACAGCGGATATTATTTGTTCACGCATATATCAATATTTTTTAGAAAATGAGAGGGTCCAATTGTGAGAGCTGGCATTGCAAGCTCAGCTCCTTAAGTGCCTTCAATTGTAGACGAATAGCAAGCGCAGCATTGAGTGAGAACTGCAGAGATGTCTGTGGCGGCGAGTCTACTGCACCTGCATGACCACACCCTCGGCAATAGTATATTTATATATTAAACAGAAGGGTTCTCATATGGCGAACTACGCATGGGCTTCAGATCGTCGCCAGCATATTTAACCAACCAAGGTGTAGCGACTGCAAACGAAAATTTGATTTCCCCCATATTTTAAATTCAGTCACCTGATAATATGACATATCCTGTCAAAAATAGATCGGCAGGGTTTGCAAGTATTACACGATATAGATTTGTCTTTGACACTTGGGTTTTTTTTCTTCAGCCTTTCTCAATTCACACTTTTTTGTTGGTATGAGTGGTTCCCTGTCCTTGCAACTGAGCCACCTGCCGATTACCGCGGTCGAGTTTATCACCGACAGCGTGGTCCTGGTTGGCAGCGGCACCTCGCTCATAGCCTACGACACACAGACGAGGTGCAAAGTGGGCAAGCTATTCGCGCTAACACACGCCCGGATCCACGGAATAGCCAGCCTCAAGCACGAGCCATCGACAGACGCCGCCCGCCTTGTGGTCGTGTTCGGCTCCAAGGAATGGTCGATCGTGCGAGTCAACATGCGCGTTGGCGGCGGGCTGACGATGGAGCTGGCGCAGCGATTTGTGGCCAGGGACTGGATCAAGGCGGCGCACTGGGTGTTCGATCCGAGCACGGCATGCTGGATGGTTGCGCTGGCGCTGGCCCACAACCGGGTGGCCATATGCGACCCGGCGTCGGGCGCCGTCTTGTATTCTGCGCAGTGCGCGGAGCACTGCATCCTGTACGCGGCGGCGTTCTATGGCGACACGCTGGACGCCTTGGTGGTGGCCTCGGGGACGGTGTTCAACCAGGTGCTTATCTGGCATCCCGATCTCGAGGCAGGCGACAGCGACCGGTGTGCGGATAGCGCGGTTGGCAGCAGGCTGCAGGCGCACGACGGCGTGGTGTTTGGCGTACAGTTCAGCCGCACGGGCGCGCAGGTGGCCTCTGTGTCCGACGACCGCACGCTCAGGCTGTGGGACCTCACGGCAGCAGCCCCGGCTTCGCTCACAGCACAGCCGGTGGCCACGCTGTTCGGCCACCAGGCGCGCGTGTGGAAGTGCCTGGTGCTGGACAGGTTCCTGGTCAGCGCCTCGGAGGACGGCACGTGCCGCGTGTGGCGCAGAGGCGATGGCGGTGCTGTGGACGGGGATGCCGTCGACCGCTGGCAGCAGTGCGCGAAGAACGTGTGGGCGCTGGCGGCCAACCGGTCCGAGTCCCTGGTGGTCTCGGGGGCCGCCGACGGGTCCTTGTGCGTCTGGGCGCTGGACGCCCTGGCGGGCAACCGCGGCGGCACGACGGACACGCTGGCGGCTGCGGAGGTCCCGCCGCAGGAGGCGTATCTGCCTGAGGGCGTGGTTCCGCGTGCCGCCGAGCATATCCGCTCGTTTGCGGCCGGTCCACCGTCCTTTGACTCTGACTCTGGCAGGGACCTTGACTCTGGCATGGACGCGCTGGCCATAATGGACTCGGGCAGCGTGCTCCGCTGGCAGGAGGCCTCGGACTCGCTTCCCGGGCGCTGGGACCTCGCGTTCCACGAGCCTGGGCTGGCGGGGTACTCGGTGGCGTGCAGCTCGCTGGACGGCGGCGTGACGGCCGTCGGGATGCGCGACGGATCGGTGCTTGTGCTAGCAGGCGGCGCCAATGGCGAGGTCTCGATGGTCCAGCGGGTCCGGCGGATACACGAGGCGAGCGTCAGCCAGCTGGTGATCTCGTCGGCGCCTGGATCGTCGTACGATCTGATCACGACGGACGCCGACCGGCGGGTGCTCTGGTCGCGGCTCAGCATCGCAGGAAAGATTTCATGGGCCGTGCTGGCGGAGTTCCGGCTGCCGGAGCGCACGCACATGGCCTCGGCGGCAGTCAGCCGGGCGGCCGGGTGGATGGCCATCGGGTCGCAGAACGGCGGGCTGTACGTCTTCGACCTGCCCGCCAGCCTGCGGCAGCCTGCGGGCTGCGAAGAATCGGCGGCGCACGTGCTGCCGGTGCTTGGGCTGGCGGCGCACTGGGCCAGGGCGCACGGCAAGTGGGAGGTCACGTCGGTGGTGTTCGACGAGGGGGCGGCGGCGGGTGAGCGGGAGGCTGGCGCGGCTGTGTCGCCGCTGGATATGAGCGGTGGGCCTGCGAGGTGCGCCCTGCTGACGGGCGCGCGCGACGGCGTGATGCAGCGGTTTGCGCTCAGCGCCGGGCCCGCGTCCACCGGCCCGGCCGCCAGCCCCCCGGAGCACATGCGCGTTGGACCGTTAGCCAATACCGGTGACAGCCTGCGGTCCGGCGCACCCTTCCTCCTCTTTGCGCGTATCGAGCGCAAGGCCACGGAGCGCCTGACGTCGGGCTCGATCTGCCGTCTGCTGCATGTGCGCGGCCGCCTGCACGCCGTGGCGTACCGCCGAAACCGCCTGGTAATCGTGGACATGGTCAGCAGGGTCGAGCTTTGCTCGTTCGTTTTTGCCGAAACTCAGCGTCGCTGGCGCATTTGCTATACGGGCGGGCGCTCGTTGGGCGTGCTGCTTATGAACAAGCTTGAGGTGCTTCATTGCCGCGTGGCGCTGCGCGACGAGCTGCTGTGCTACCGGCTGGCGGACGGCGTTTCGTCGCGCGACGTGAGGGCGGCGGATTCTGCGTTTGTTGAAGACGCGGGTGGTGGGCGGCTGCTGCTGGTGGCGGTGGGCGGCGAGGACGGCGTGCTGAGGATGCTGGCGTACAGGGGCGGCGAGCAAGAGCCTAGCTTGCGGCCGGTGGCGCAGGCCAGGCGGCACACGTCGATGATCCGGTGTGTACGCTTTGTTCCGCAGGCTGGTGCGCATGGGGGTGCACGTGCGGCGGACCGGTGCAGGTTCCTGCTGACGGCGGGGGGCGGCTGCGAGCTGCGGTGCTGGCGCGTGGACGTGGACGCTGATATGGACGGCGAGGTCGGGGTTCTCGAGTGGGCCGTGGCGCCGTGTTTCGCTGCCGAGGACACCGAGGCGCGGATCATGGATCTGGTGATCGTGGATCAGTTCGTTGAGCCGCGGACCGGCGGCCAGGTCGTGCTGCTCGCCACCGGCGCGTCCGACGCCTCTGTCCAGCTGTGGCGACTCGATCTCGCCTCTCATAGATTCACGTGCATTGCGCAGGACGCGCAGCGCGTGCACGGGCACTGCGTTCTCTCGCTGGCAGCGTTCCGCATGGGCAGTGGCGAGAACTTCGGGGCGCGATGCTTTGTGGCTAGCGGAGCTACGGACGGCCGGCTTGTTTTCTGGGACGTCACCGAGCATGTGGCCGGGTACCGTGGCGCCGTGTCGGAGAGCCAGCAAAGGGGGTTGGCGGATATCGGGCCGCCGGCTGCTATCCTCGATGGTGTGCATCAGTCGGGGGTCAATAGCTTTGACGTTCGGGTTGTCGATGGCGGGACGCGAGTTGTGGTTGCTAGTGGCGGCGACGATAACAGTTTGGCTGTGTGTGAGCTTGAACGCGGCGGCAGCGGCGGCAGTGGTGCTGCGGGTGGCCTGGCGCTGTGCGGCCGGATCCGTCGGCGCAAAGACGCGCATGCTTCGCCGGTCCAGCAGGTCGTGTTTACCGGGCGCAATGCGGTGTGCTCGGTGGCTGCTGACCAGCGCGTTGCCAGGTGGAGTATTGCCGGTGACGCTTCGGACGAATGTGCTGATGGCAGCGAGAACAGCGAAGGTATTGCGATCGAGGATATGCTGGTTACCCAGGTGGCTAACCCGTCAGCCATGGCCGTACTGCCGACAGACTCGTACGGCGGGAACGCATCTTTGCTGGTGGTCGGAATCGGCATTGAAATATTCAACATGTGAGAGAGAGTGAGAGAGAGTGAGACAAAAAACATTTACCAACGAGCTTTGTGTATCTAAACATTACTTAAATAGAAATATAATTTGAAAAATTTCCCAGCTGCATTAGCTGCTGATCGTTGCAACCGGGTTGTCACTGTAGTCGTAGACGGTGTAGACGCTCGGGTTAGCATAGTCAATCACCGCCTTGACGCTGTCGTAATCGTTGTACCACGTGTCGGTGCCAGAAGTCTTGGCATCCGAGTGGCTCTCGTAGGCGTTGTATATCCCATCAACGCCGTCGATGCCGTTCTGAACAACCGCCATATCACTAACCGCGTAGTCCACCAGGACCGTGTCGCTGTTATCGTTGGTGAACGTGCGCAGATGGTGCTCGTCGGCCGACTCGCCGGGGTTGTATGTCGGCGTTGGCAGCTGGACCGTGGTCACGGGGCTTCCGCTCTCAAACACCGTGTACAGATAGGGGTTGGCATAGTCAACAACAACGTCGATGCCCTCTCCGTCGGCCCAGGTATCCAGCTCTTGGCTCTGGCCGGGCGACACCGCCGGAATGCCGCTGTATATCCCGTCCACGCCATCCGAGCCCTCGATGTACACACCGACGTTGGACACCGCCGTGTCAATCAAGATGGCATCGCCATCGCCATTGGTAAACGTGTGCATCTGGTGCGCGACCTCGCGCTTGTTGGTGTCCTCGGGCGCTGGCGTCGGGTGCAGGCGGTCGTAAGTCAGTATGGGGTTCGAGCTCTCATCGTAGACCGTGTAGGCGTTCGGGTTGGCCTCGTCGACAATCACAACGATGCCGTCAGCCGTGTCGACCCAAGTTTCGGTCTCGCTGCCGACAGGAGGGATGGACTCGCTGCCAACAGTGTAGACACCGTCGATACCTGATCCCCAGCCTTGGAGAATAGCAGCGTCGTCTAGGCCGGCGTCGACGAGGAGCGTCTCGCCGTCTTGGTTCACCAGGGTCATCAGGTAGTGCGAGGCCTCAGGCGTCGAGGTGGGTGGCGGCGTCGACTTGTAGGTGTTCTGCTCTTCAGTCTGCGTGGCTACGGGGTTGCCATTGGAGTCGTAGACGACGATGTATGTGGGGTTGCTCTTGTCCACCTCGAAGCGGTAGCCGTCGTTGACGTCCACCCATGTGTCGGTGCCAGTTTCGGTGCCGTAGTCAAACCCGTCGTTGCGGTAAATCCCGTCGACGCCGACAACACCGGCAACAAGCCCGGCATAGTAGGGGTTTCCTAGATCGTAGAGCAAGGTGTACCCCATGTCGTTGGTAAACGTGCGCAGATCGTGCTCGCTCTGGCTGGCAGTGGTGGTGTATTCAGCCACGGGAGTGGTGCTGTATCCGGGTACAGAAGTGGTGCTGTATCCAGCCGGGGCGGCAGACGCAAGAGAGGCGGCGAGGATAGCGGTGGCAGCAAAAGAAGTCTTCATGGCAATAATAACTTGAACAAATATACAGATTCTTTAATGATGGTGAATATACAGTTTATGATGGCTTAACTATTGGAACTAGGCGCCTGGTACCGCTCCTTTTATACACATTTTGTCATACTCGCACCTGTCCTCATCCTTACATACTCGATACGGAGACTATGATGTATTCGCTCTGATTCCGCCAAGATGTGTAGACTTTTTCTTTTTTTTTTTTCGTCTGAAACACCTTGGCTCTTTGATTTTCAACAACACCACGCATCATCCGTGCGCAAGAAATGGAATAGAGTATTATGTATGCGTGCATTCGTTGGGCATATTTTACACTGCTGTCCTCTGATTTATTCGCTCTATCAAAGCTCGCCTAGCGGTACTTTGATTGTATGACGACGACAACGACAAGAAGTCTATCGTCAAGCGAGCATATCCATGCATAAAATTACCACTTCTAAATATAGAGGCGGAATTAGCGACGAGTCTATTTACTCGGCCAGCTATCCATTCTATACCGCACTATATTATTGTGCCAAGACAAACAGCACAAGCTATAGCACAGCTTGTGACAATATGCTCAGTCATTATTATGTGTATTTTCTACTCTACAAGATGCGAGCTTGCTCAGACTTTCCGCATCATTCAAGGAATCGAGCAAGGAAAGATATGTGGCGGATTTTTTCTTTTTCTTATTCTTATTCTGTAAGGATGTTTCTCTTAGCAAGTAAAAATAGCCTAGGCGCAGACAATCGAGCTTCCTGGTAGAGTAATGCAACGGGTCCCCTTGGCGCAGACGCGGATGGTGCCCCATTTGCCAAACAGACAAGTGTCAAAGCCCATGTTGTCGGGAGCGCAACGCATCATTCCAGTCGCGCACTCGGCAGTCAGGTCCTTCTCCAGAGCACCCAGGTCGTTTTCGCCAAAAGATGCTGCAGCGTCTGACCTCAGGGTTGCAGGGCTTTCTTCGCCAAATGCCGAATGCCATCCTTTGACAGCCCTTGACGTCTGCGCGGACATGATGGCTGATTGTATAATGGACAGTGGTACCTGAGTCGGCCCCGCAGGTAGCGATAATTGGTCAAGGGCACCGCCCGAGCTGCTGCGGCTGTCGTCGACATCAATTGTAATTCCGCTCTCAATGAATATTAATGTTGTTGGGCCCCCAAACGTGCCGGGCATGGATGACGGTGACGCACCGGCTGGAAGCTCGCCTTCTTCAGAAGTCAGCAGAAAGTTTCCACGTGGGATATCGAAAATTCCTGACTCGTCTGATACGGTGGCACTCGGCTTGGCTGCGTTACTGCTACCGCTGCCGACGCTGTCACTGTCACTGTCAATCCCACTCCACGCAATATTGTTTGCCGCTTCCTGTATGCTGCTACTCTTACCGATTATCTCCGTCGACTGGTCAGCTATGCTGTCGCTACTGAATTCCAGCTCAGATGACGAGGTGGCATCTGCAGAAAAGTCCAAATCAAAAATTCCTCTTCTGTGCTTCCTGTAGGCAGGCATAGCTGGCGTGGCGTGAGCGGCAGAGCTGGCTGATTCAGCAAGAACGGCAGTAGATGGCGCTGCCGTGATTGGGGCGGTTGCTGGGGCAACATCTAGACAGCTGTCAGGGAAAAGAGATGTATCCGCAGCCTCGCAAATGCTCATGCTAGCAAGTGACTTGGTCACGGGTGGCAGCGGAGCTATCGTTTTTCTAGCGGCGCGTCCAAAGGAAAGAAAGAATGGAAGCTTTGTAAAAACAATTGTTCCAAACGGAAGCACAATGCTAAATCCGCCTGACGGTGATGTCGTAGGAGCGGGTGTAGCCGCAAGGGTATTTGCGCTATCTGGTGATGTTAATGTTTTTGTCTTTTCGCTAGATGCTTCGCTTAAGATACTGCTTGAACTGGATGCATCTTGAGCTACACTGTTTGTGACAAGCAGTGAGAGTACGGCTAACTGCAGAACAGATACACGAGTAAACCACATATTTTATCTATGGGCAAAGAAGCAAGCAAAATATCTATTCGTTATATGTAGAAACGAAAATAGTTCTACAGACAATGGCTATTTCAGATAGCCTGAGGTGTTCTATATACCCTGGAATATTACACATTATAGATTAGCAGTATCATATAATTATTCACACTGCAGTAAACGCCTCGAGTGTGCTGCCCATCTCAACATGCACGCTAACGTCCCTGACATATGTACGCCAAGTTTAAAATAATGACACAATTCGCTGGCATTGTGTACCAACAACATAAAATATGTTGACAAGATTTTGCAGATAATTATTAGTGGTATTCCTCTATGAACCATCATACCTGGACATCTCCTATCGTTTGTCACGGGGCGGGTGTTTTTTTTTGCTAAAAAGATACCACTTTTAAAAACGCCCAAGAATGCGGGACATTAAAACAAAGAAATATGTCACATAGCTCACTTCCTTTTTGAGTTTCTTTTGCCTGTCTTTTGTTTTATTTAATTGACAATTTTTCTTTATATTCAGTACATATTTGCTTTCAAAATAAATAAGACGAAAGGATAGTGCCGCTCTATTGGCTGTCCAATCTGTTGAACGCATGCTGAATGTCTCAGCATGCATCTTAAGAAACAGCTCAAAACGAAAACGTGTACATATTTGCCCAAAGCAAGGCAAAGGGCAATATTTGCTAGGAGCGCTTGAAGAATGCAAAGCTTTAGGGTGAACATTTTAAAAGAAATCTGTGCGTTTTGTAGCAGAAATATTTATTCTTTTTAATTTCTTTTAAAAATAAATAAACCAGCACAAGCGAAAAAAGCCAAAAAATGAAAAATTGAGGGCAGTACATATGGTGTGCACATTATAAGAATACATATTTTTGCTTACGTTTTATTTATGAATTTTTCTTGCCGCACGCTCAATTATTTCATACGTTTTTCTTCTATCTATTTTATTTTAACCATTATACATTTGAAATGACCACTTTACCTGAACCTCACTTGCTTATTGCAGGTGATGACGCTATGTCCATTGCCGCCAAAGAGAGAGATCCTAATATGTTCTACAATATTGTATCTGAATACACTGCTTTTGACGGAGATGAACTATGTCTCAATTACCAATATTTTAAGACAAGCGTGGTTGGCTCTATTGACTGGGTTGGTTTTCTTAACTACGCCAAGGTCCAGCGCAGCAATGGTATTAGTGTTAGCCAGGCAATCTCACAATTCAACGATCAGAACAGCCTCAGTTACTCTTCTGCCAAACAAGACATGATCACTCTCATCATCAGGCTGTATATCGCCGAGGATGGTCGCAACACAATTAGCCAGCTTAACAACAAGATTATGAATCTGAGAACAAAGAACACGCTGCCATTTACATATCTATTCAAGAACGGTGTAATTGAAAAGACGGGCTCTTCAAAGAAGACAAAGTCTGCTTCTGCTGTAGACGTAAATCAGAACACCAATCTAAAGAAGAAGAATCAGAATATTATCAAGGCCTTGACCAAGTTTAACAACAACCGCAAGCTGTTTGAAACTGCATCTCATATTGAGAAAATTGCAGATTACGAGTTTATGTCTGAGCCTGAAAGGTGGATTACCGCCATGATTCGCAGGCACGGACAGAATATGACTAATTATCTGGATGTGTGTATAAAGAATATGATCAAGAACTTTACTGAGGAGCTTGAGTACAGAGGAATGTGGAACGAAATCCAAGCTATTAACTCGCAGCCTGAAGCCACCAGAATTGAAGTTGCCCTGCGCATGATGGTACAGATTGTCTCAAGCAAGGCCGACAATATTGACAACGCCAATAACTTTGCTCAAGCGTACTACTCTGTCCAGGAAAAGCGTTCTGGACGCTACAAGGAGAAGTGGGTTGCGCAGCAGTCGCGTAACATAAAGAGAAAGGTTCATGAGGATATCCCGGCAGAACAGTCTATTGGCTGGCTAATGGATGAAATAATGAGCCAGCCTGTTACACAACCTGCCACTGCTGTTCCAGTTTTTTTACCAGATAGCAAGAGCAGCAACGTTCTAAACACATTTGACCAACTCCTAATGACAATGCCGCCTAGCAATACTAACAATAGCTCAATCTACAGAAGGAGCGATGATGCATATCACTCAGAGCCACAGCTGCAGCGGCACCAGCCAGTGCTGCCTCAGCCTCAGCCTCAGTCTCAGCTCCAACTCCAGCAACGCCAGACAGTGCTGCCACAGCCTCAGATGCAGCGGCCGTACACCCAGTTACGGCCTGAACATCGGCAAGCATCTTTCAGCGATTTTAGAGCTCCAGGGTTTATGCAATCTTCTTTTTACTAATTTCAACTATTTTTTTATACTTTAATGGATGTTAAATTTAAATAAAATGCCAAATGTGACTACCAAATCTCTTTAGATGGACATGGGCGAAACCACAGAGTTCAAATGAATCATGTTAGCAATGCAATTAATCGAGCGTGATCAAATGACACACCCAAAACAATAGTAACTTTGTACAATATATTATTTCTCCAAAATTATAATTTATTCATATGCTCAAGAAAATCAAGGCAAGCCATTTCTGTTTGGTGGTGTAATAGTTACATATTGAAAGTGACTAAGTAAAGCACATGTGGAACGACAAGAGGGCGCTGTGGAAGAATTCCATATACGGGCATCGTATGATCAGACGATTGAATCATACAGCAATTTCCTCTGTTTTCGAGAGTTCGTATAGTGTATTGCAGATACTTCACTTTGCCTTTTTTGATGCCGACTTCTTAACAGTTTTCAAGCAATACAGGATATTACATGCAAATCTATTATGTCAATCTTGCATTTTTTTTATAAATCATTTTGTAAGATTACAAAGTGGAAAAAACTTATTGCCCATTCCAGACCGGATACGCGACCATGCTTGGTACATGATTTCAGAAATTTAAGATAGTCGTTCAGCAAGCCTACTGGTTGACATTGCGTTCTCATCTCTTCTCTTTTCTTCTGTTTTCCTGGTATTTTCTATTCTTTCAAACTTGAATAAACCAGATATTCGTCTATTACACCCAAACCGATGTCTCGCCAGCTTCTCTGCGGGATTAGTAGCCCTATCTTCTGGAATTGGGACTGGGCGAACGATGCCTGCACAAGAGCTGTTTTTGTGGATGCTCTCCTGCCAGCATCACTTGCGTTTATCGGGTGGAGACACATTTGGTCGGTCTATTATCCCAGAGTCTTAACGGCGTCAGACGGAATCTATGGTGGCA
>JANBOJ010000388.1:0-11952 GCA_027574685.1 Coemansia erecta | reverse complement strand
GCTCTCAGAATATGTGGTGTGGTGGTGTACTTCTCACAGACGATCCGACATTTGGCTTGAATAAACGCGTGTCACCAGACCTGAATGTTCAAGTCAGAAATTTGTTCTCTGTATGACAGATTTTTTTCATGGCAGTGCTGCCAATTGACACACTGCACTTGTTCATTCACCACTAGCATCTCAATCGACACTTTCAGCACGTAAATTGTGTGACGTCGGTTTGATTTAGCAATCAGAAGTTGCGGTGGTCACTCATCTTCGCATTCACATGACCACCAACCAAAAACATACACTATGGCCAGATTTTGCCCCCAAAAAATTCAATTTTCTTGCCCGCCAAAAATCGATTTTGCCCCCAGCCAAAATTCCGCCTTTCCCCCGCATAAATAAGGACCTCCAAAAGAAGGCTAGTTGTCTTTTTCTTTTCAAATTCACGTGAAAACCCATAACTCCGCGGTTGCTGGGATGCGAATGTGCAGTTTAACGGTTGAAGAAATATACAAAATAATTCAGGTTTTAATGGCTCGATAAATAAAATAAATTAATAAAATAAATAGGAGATAAATTACTGCCCACCCAACTGCTCAACTGCTTCGCCGCTGTTTGCCACCATACCCACTGCAATTATTTCTGCTAACTTTCATAGCTATCTCGATCTTGATAGTCTCCGTGTTCTGTGTCAGTAGCCTCATGATCTCTGGTCTTAGGACTAGGTGGTATTTTGTAACAGAGTGATATCTGTCTTACTGCAGATCAAACAGTTTCTCTACACTAAAATATACTCCATATTACACACATTAGCATAATGCAAACGCATGATCATTCTCTCCACTTTCATACACATTTTCTTACCACAAACAAATGTTCTTCCCTCCCTCCCTATAAAACCCAACATCCCTCAGCATCCCCTCTCAGTCTTTCCAACCTCATCCACGTCTCGTTCTCATTCGGATATCAAATATATACCAACACCTTCAGAACACACCGGCAACAGCCCAACTCGCCTATCTCGAACGAACTCTGCTTTTTCTATTCCATCTTGAGGCCAGCCTGTGTTTAGGCTGCCATCTGCTCAGTCACATGTGCCGTGCTGAAAAAGCATTACCTTACCTGGCGGATGTGACCGTAGATGGTTGCTGCAGGCTGGCACCTCTTCTTTATTAACTCTTATCCAGGGCGGCTATTGCTTGCCCTACACAGTCCTCCACCAGAAATGGTGGATGTGTCAAGCTATGCTGTAAGTATTCAACAACATGCTCTATTTATTCTTCACCCACTGTAAACTTCTTGTTATTAACCAACTCTACACTCTTCTACCCTCCTTCTCTTCTCCTTCCTTGTATCACACGCACACTCCTCGGAAAACGACACATCATCCTGCGACATTGCCCCGACTCGTTCCACCCTCTGCTTCGCTCCCCTTCTTTACTAAACTTACATTCGACGACACTCCGCCATTTCCCGACATCTGGTCTGCTCTCGCCGACATGCGCACACTCATCGAAAAACTGCACGCCTTTCTGCTGCCATGCTCTCCACCCATATCCCACACAAGATCGTTATTTTTCATTGGGAATCCATTTTTCGCGGGCGAAAATCACTTTATTGGGCATAGTCTGGCCGAAGTGTACAATGTACCTGCATCCAAATCACGAACCAATCCCTGAATCCATTTACTGCAGCTTGTTCCAAAAACAACTTTTTTTTTTTTTCCCCCTTCTCACTCAATCTTTCCTTGATCGCCGATCTCAAAAATAAAAGAAACAATAGGAGGCGGCGCTACAGAACAATGTCCGCAGACACAGACGCCACGGAGCGCGACACGCGGCTGGCATTCATGAGGGAAGCCCTGGCGATGGCTGAAGAAGCGTACCTGAATGAGGAGGTGCCTGTGGGCTGCGTGTTCGTGCACAACGGCAAGATCGCCGGCCGCGGCCGCAACGAAACAAACATTAGCAAGAATGGCACGCGGCACGCCGAGCTCGTGGCAATCGACCGAATGCTCAACGAAGAAGGATCCTCCGCTTTCTCCTTGGAGGATTTCGCAAGCACGGATTTGTATGTGACTGTTGAGCCGTGCATTATGTGCGCGTCGGCGTTGAGACAGGTCGGGGTGAGGAGGGTTTTCTACGGGTGCCGGAATGAGAGGTTTGGCGGGTGCGAGGGCGTTGTCGAGGTCGGCAAGGCTGAGGGGCTGGATGGCAAGGCGTATGAGGCCGAGGGCGGGTACTATCGGGATGAGGCGGTTCTCATGCTGAGGAAGTTCTATGTCAGGGAGAACAGCACGGCGCCGCAGCCTAGGAAGAAGGCCAACAGGGTGCTCAAAACAGAGGACCTGGGGAGTTTAGATTAAGATTAAAAAGGCTTAGAATTTATACTACTGTGTCAGAAAGGCGAAGGTGGAAATTAAGGAAACAGATTATTCGTAGGATTAAAGAGGGAGTTTTCTTTCCCCGATCCGCAATGAGGCCAGAAGGGGTGTTGTGTGTGGGTATTGGTGTGGGTGTGGGTGTTTGTTGTCAGCGAGAGCTGAATCTATATAGTGTGGGTGGGTGAGTGGGTGGTGGGCAATTAGTCGGTGCTCGCCTCAGACTCTGTGGTGCTCTTCTCAACGGCAGTGGCGTCGGCGTCGGCGTCAATGTCGGCGTCCTTCGTGTCCTCTTGCACGTCCTCGTCCTCGTCTTCATCTTCGTCGTCGGAGCGGTTGTCGTCGGCGTCCTGGCCCTTGATCAGCACGCGGTGCAGGACCTTGAGGATCAGGGCGAACCAGTAGATCAGGACCAGCTGCAGGATAAGCAGGAAGACCCACATGAAGCCGGCAATCGGGTAGGATGCATAGGAGTTGGGGTGGTGCGGGAAGCGCTTCTCGTGGGGCACCAGCGCGGTGCCCTGGGTCCAGATCGAGAACATCATCTTGAGGCAGAGGTAGTGCTTGGTGACGACCCACGAGATGCTGAAGACGCCGAACAGCAGGTTGGGCACCATCTCGTAGCCCAGGTAGCGGAACATCTTCGCCGACGACAGGAAGATGTCGGGGAAGTCCATGATCAGCATGAACGCGTGGCCGAAGCGCGTGAAGTGGAACGAGTAGGACAGCAGCACCAGGGTGATAGTGGTCACGTGGTGGGTCATCATCTCGAGGTGGTCCTTGCGCCGCTCCTCGACGTGGATGGTGTAGACGTTGGACAGCCAGAAGGCGGTCTGCACCAGGTAGTACCACTTGAGGCCGTAGGGCATCAGGATGTGGTCCTCGGGGTAGTTGGCGTACAGGTGGTGCGTGTTCATGTAGTAGGGCGACGCGTGCCAGACGCGGAAGCCGATGAGGAACGATGCGGTGATGTACAGGCAGCCCCAGGACATCTCGCAGAAGCGGCGGGCCTTGCGGGCGTTGCGGATGCCCAGGGCGTCGGCCACAGGCGGCATGATGTGGTGCAGCAGCACGGAGCGCGCAGCCACCAGCTGGACGATCCAGTAGAAGACGAATTTGAAGTCGTGGATGCCGCGCACGTAGCGGTCGACGGCCAGCGGCGAGGCCGGCGAGGGCGACGTGGCCTTGTGCTGCATGCGGATCCACAGCTCGGGCCACTCGAAGCCCGCCCAGTAGCAGGCGTGCACCAGCGCCATGAACACGAGCGACAGGGTTAGCTCGTGCTTAGCCAAGAATATTATCACCGGGTTGCGCGTGTTCAGCACGATGTTTTTCTTCCGCGACAGAAGCGGAGAGGAGGTGGAAGTGGATTTGGAAGCCGAGGTGGAGGCGGAGGCGTTGGCTGAGGATGCGCTGCTGGCTGTGCGCCGCTGACGCAGGTGCCGGCGCTTTGACGCGGCGGCAGCGGTGGCAGATTTTATGGTTTTCGGGTTCAGGTCGCTGCTGGCACCATCGGTATTAGGCACAGCTGCAGCGGCAATGACGGGCTGCTGGCGTCTTTCCAACGGCGGCATGGTGCTTCCGACAAGCGTATCGACTGTGTGAGTGAGTGTGTGCGTGTGTGCGTGTGTGTGTGTGTATGCTGTATGTGTGGGCAGCGAGACGTGAAATACAAAGGTAGTATGAAATTCACGGGCTGCACGCTGAATTAACGTGGAAGTAGAAAAACAAACAAATAGAAAAAAAGCTGAGGTAACGCTGGAGGAAATACAAATACGGAATAAAAATAATAAGAAACACAACAGGCTAAAAGGGCCAAAGAGAAAGAAAGAAGTAGGGGGAGAAGAAAAAAAAAATAAAAGAGAAAAAGAGCAAACGCGGTAGAGCAGCACAAAAAGAAAGGGGAAGAGGGATTATCAGAAATAGAAAAAGGATTTAGACACGGTATAACTTCGGCCAGAAGCTATGCTGCTGGGTGGAGGGAGAGGGGGCAAAGTAGTACCGTTGTGTTGTGTATGGTGTGTATGTGTGTATGTGCGTTGTGTTCTGTCCGCAACGGATATGCGGCCGGTAAGCGGGTACAAGGATATTTTTTTCCTTTTTCCTCTTTTTTATTTGTTGTCAGGTAAAATAAAACAAAAATTACAAGTTGCAGAGCAGTGGAGGAAAGAAGCGGAGAAGCGCAAGCAAATAAAAGGAGCTGTGTGTGCGCGGGTGCGGGTGCGGAATTGGGCAGGGCAGCAGACAAGAATTCTTCAGCCCTTTATCTCCAGAGATGCGCAAACAGAGGCAGAGCATGACAAGCCCGAAACAAGAAGCGGATGGGGTTGCAGAAAAAGGCGGGACGATCCGCCCGAAAGAAGACGCAAAAAATAAAGAAAAAGCGTCTTGCGATGTCTCGCCTTGGCCAATGCAGAAGCGGTGATTCGGCGATCCACCAGGAAAGGGGGGGGGGGAAGAAAGAAGAAGAGCATTATTGGGATTCACTATTGCTCGTCCTGCGACAGAAGCAGGGCGTAGGCCAGCTGCTCGTCCTCGGTCATTTCGTGTGCAGCCTGCGACGGCGACGACGCAGAGGCGCGCGAGCTGAGCCACAGGGCGTACTGCACCTGCTCGTCCTCGGCCAGGCCCATCGGCGCGCCGAACTCCCGCTCGACGCGCTCCCACACGCGCGCGCGCTCCACGCGCTCCTGGCGCCTACCAGCCTCCTCCCCGCGCGCCCTCGCGACCTCCTCCCGGACCTCCTCACGTGCCGCCACCTCCCGCCGCGCCGCGCGCACAGCCTTCTTCTGCCTGCCGGCCGACAAGGCTGGTGGCTGCTGCGGCTGCTGCGGGGCTGACGACAGCAGCACGTGCGTGGCGTTGGCTACGCAGACGCCGGCGGGCGCCACGGCCAGGTGGGCGACCAGCGAGGGGAAGGGCATGCGCAGGGCCGGCGCCACCTGCGCCCAGGCGAAGAACCCGGCCACGCCGTCGCCCGCCGCGCCCGCCGCCGCCGCCGCCGCCTCCGCGTCCGCCGCCTCCGCCTCCTCGTCCCAGCGCTCCGCCGGCTCGCCCGAGCCGCCGATGCCGCGGTCCAGCGAGTCGCCCGCCGGCCCGCCCGCCGCCACAGCCGCCGCCCACTGCGCGGCCGAGCGGCGGGCCATCAGCTGGGCGGCGATGACGGCCAGACGCACATGCGGCGTGCGGTGCAGGTCGGCCAGCACGGCCCTGCTCCAGGGCGCATGCGCGGCGCCGCGGCCGCCCGCCCGCGCCCACATGCCCGCCAGCAGGTCGCCGCGCAGCACGTCGTGCACGCGCACGCAGCCGTCGCGCCCCGCCGACGCCACGGCCGTCGCGCCCGCCGCCACCGCCGCCACCGCCGTGCCGTGCACGCCGCGCCACACGTGCACCGCCGGGCGCGGCGGCGCGTCGGCCGCCAGCACCGTGACGGCGCCGCGCGCGTCGCCCAGGCACAGCAGCCTGGCGGTGGCCGCGTCGGCCGCGTGGTGCAGGTCCAGCGCGGCGCAGGTCAGCGGCGCGGCAGGCGCGGCGTACGCCTCCAGGGCACCGTCGCCGGGCGCGGCCAGCCGCCAGGCGCCGTGCGCCGTGGCCGCGAAGAACCGCGGCGCGTGCGGGTCGCCGGCCAGCAGCAGCGGCGCGGCGGGCGCCGGCTGCGGCAGCGGCACGTGGCGCAGGTGCCCGTCGGCCAGCCGCCAGACGTACAGCGCGCGCGCCGACGCCGCCGCCACCCAGCCGTCGCCCAGCGCCCAGCCGACGCGCAGCAGCGGCGGCTCGCCGGGCGCCCGCAGCACGTGCTCCGGCTGGCCGCTCTCCGCGCGCCACACGCGCACGACGCCGCGCGCGTCGCCCGCCGCCACCAGCCCGTACCCGCGCGGCGCGCCCGTCCCGCCGGTCCCGCCGGTCCCGCCGACCCTGCGCTGCCCCAGCGCGTCGCCGCTGCCGGCCACGCACAGCACGGGCACGTGGCCGGCCTCGCGCAGCCACACGACGGAGCGCAGCGCGCCCGCCGCCGTCAGCAGCGCGCACACGCAGCGGCCGTCCTGCAGCCCCCACGTGGCCATGTCGGCGCGGCCGGCCACGGCGGACCCGCGGCCGCCCAGCGGGCCCACGCGCCCCAGCAGCCGGCCCGTGGCCGCGTGCAGCTGCGTGGCCGTGACGGCGCCGCAGCCGAGCGCAAGCACCCAGGGCGCGTCGTGCGGCGCCACCACGTGGTCCACCGTGCCGGTGCGCGCGCTGACGCCGATGCGCCGCTGGCCCCGCCGCCAGGCGCGCCGGTGCTGCTGCCGCTGGTCCAGCTCGCCGCGCCACGAGGCCGCCAGCCGCTCGAACGGCAGCCGGCCCAGGTTGCGCTGCACCGCGTGGCGCCAGCTGCTCTCGCTGGTCGCCACGCGCCGCCAGCGCCGGCTGACCAGGGCGGCGCGCCGCAGCCCCGACGCGTCCAGGCTGCCGAGCACCAGCGCCAGCACCTCGTCGGGCACCGCTGCGAACGCGCCCTGCGCCTGCCCGTCCTCCTCTGCTGTATGGTGTGTGTCTGCGCTCATATTAATGGTGGGATCAGTAGTGTAGGTGCAAGTGCAGGAGGCGGAAGGAGAGCTGAAGAGCACAGCCCGTGCACCCTTCGCCTGCTGCGGCACCCTGCTTTTCTTTTCCATACATGCTAATCGCTAATCAGATCGCGTGATCGGTTAATTACTCGCTCCATAAAAGCCCACATGACCGTGCATCTATCCATCGTCATCATCTCAGTTGCTCTTCAGTCTCCCAGACACACGCTCTTCTCCAAATCTTCTCCAAATGTCCTCCTGCGTCTTCTGCCAAATCGTCGCCGGCACGTCGCCCGCGCACATCGTGCACCAGGACGCCGAGCACCTGGCCTTCCTCAGCATCTTCCCCAACACGCCGGGCTTCACCGTCGTCATCCCGCGGCGCCACCTGTCCTCGGACGTGCTGGCGCTCGACGCCTCCGACTACTCGGCCCTTCTGCTGTTCGCCAAGGAGGTGGACCAGGTTCTGCGCCGTGGCCTCGGGGTCGAGCGCTGTGCGCTGGCCATCGAGGGCATGATGATCGAGCATGCGCATGTCAAGCTGATCCCGATGCACGGGATTGAGGGGCGCCGCACGGTGGTTAGCGAGGTCAGGGGCTTTACGGAGCTTTACCAGGGTTTCGTCACCACCGCGGAGGGGCCCAGGTGCCCGGACGACCGGCTGGCTGCCCTGGCGCAGACCATCCGCAGCAGGGCTGGCGAGCAGGGGCAATAAGTGTGTTTGTTTTTCTATTAGCTGCCTACGGGCTCCGTTCCCGCCGATCCACTTCGAGGGCCCAACAGCCAAATCCCGTCCAATCCCGTCCAATCCCACTGCCGCGCGTGCCTGCTCCGCGGTCTCTCAAGTTTAATATTACCACTCTTATTAAAGGAACTTTTTCTTTTACCCCCTTTCTTTCCAATTCCGTCTCCACCTCCATGATTTTTTCCGCATCTGGGCCACACGCTGCTCTGCGACATGCTATTACTGGAGAAATCTAGGCACATGCCATAGCGCAGAGCCTAGCATGTATCGGGTGGGAGGAAGAGGATGTCTCTCTTCTCTCTTGACCCCCACTCTTTCCTCATTTAGTTTCTACCAAGCCCTGCTACATTTATTCATATACATATATCTCCTCAAAGGATATCCATTGTACCGGCAGAGCTAGAAACCACATCAATCCCATCAAACAAGCACACCTGCAATGCCACCCATCACACCAGCGCTGGCCGTAGCCATCCACGACACGCCCGGGTACTGGGGCGACGTGACCTCCTCAGTCGACTGGTGCGAGAAGAACTACGAGTGGACGCCGTACATCGCCGAGTTCTTCAACTCATGGTCGTCCCTAGCCATGGTCATCCTGGGCGAGGCTTGCGCGCGGATGAACCCGACGGGTCTGCGAGCCTACACACTGCTGGGCCGCTCGATCACCGTGGTGGGCGTGGGCAGCTGGCTGTTCCACGCGACGCTCAAGTACACGATGCAGATGACCGACGAGCTGCCGATGCTCTGGGCCCTCTCGATCTTCTGCTACATCGCCGTCACGTCGAGGTACGCGCATGTGGTTGACCGGAGGAAGGTCGCCTGGGCTTTGTCCTTGTGGACCCTGATGGTCACCCTGCTGACGGCTACGTTCAGCGGCAAGGTGCAGTTCTTCTTGTTCCAGACGAGCTTCAACGGCCTGAGCCTCGGCATGGCCTTTTTGTGCTGGCGCGCGAAGAGGGATTTGGAGGACGCCGCCATGCGCCACGTGGCATGTCTGTTTGGGCGCGGGTTCAAGCTCTATCTGCTCGCCGCCCTGGTCTGGCTGGTGGACACCAACCTGTGCCCGTACGTCAACGGCGACGCGGGCACGTCGGTGCTGCCGTTCAACGTGCAGCTGCACGCCTGGTGGCACGTGCTGGCGTCCCTGGGACTCGTCTACCTGGTCGTGCTGATGATGGGTCACTACTGCCTGGTCAACAACGTGCCGTTCAAGATGAGATACGTCGCCAAGGTGTTCCCGTACATCCACGCCAACTAAATCGCACATTCAATCCACTAATTGTTTTTCTTCTGTTGCAGCCATGCGTTACCATTAATGAAATTTTTATTAGTTTATCCTCCTTCCCCCCCACGCACACACATGAGTTCAGTTGTTTCTTTATCCGATGTACGCTGCAAGGGTCTGCGGGTTGCTCTGGCGCAGGCCCAGGTGGTACAGCGTCGAGTTGCGCAGATGCTGGCCCGTGTCGCCCTCGCTAGCCGCCGTCAGGTCGCTGCCGAGCTCCCTGCGGCCGACCTGCACGACATACGGCGGGCTGACGCCCAGCACCGTGTCGACGCCGAACTGCACGCCCACGGCCAGCACCAGGTCGATCTCCCTGCCCACGGTCCTCAGCCTTTCCTCCAGTAGCACCACCAGCCTTCTGGCGCACTCCCAGCTGACGGCATAAGCGTGCAGGCACATCGGATACTCGGCCCGATAAACCTCCAGCCCGCTCCCCGCTCCAGTGTCCGGCTCCCTCGCGTCCCTGGTGCAGTGGCCGAGGAACAGCATGTCCCAGTCAGGGGCCGTCCGGTGCACCTGCTGCATGGCACGTGCGTGCAGGGCCTTGAGATCTAGCTCGAGGTCCACATCGTCCTCGAGGATAAGCGCCGTGGCCAGGCGCCGGGCGACCACCTGGCGCAGCGCCCGCAGGTGGCTGAGGTAGCACGCCAGATGGGTGCCGCGAAGCAGGTAGCCCTGCGACTCGGCCAGCGCGTCGGCCTCCTGCGCGCCCACCGTGCCCGGATACTCCAGACGCAGGCTGTGGTGGCGCGCCAGCGCCTGCATGTTGCGCAGCCGGTCGCGCCGCTGCGGCGTGTTGAGCACAAGGATTTTGTGGAAGCCCAGCGTGCTGTTCTGCGCGTCCGACGATGCAGGCTGGGCGCCGTCGGGCTGCGCCGTCGATAAGCTGGCCGGGCGCCGCAGGAGCAGGACCAGCAGCGCGGCTGACAGGAGCCCGGCCAGCAGCGCCAGCCGCCTGGAGAACGAGCCAAAGAGCATGCCCATTCTACTATGCTGCTATAATATGCTCTGTGCGTGTGTATTGTGTGTATTGTGTGTATTGTATCCACCTAGCGTGTATATATATGAAAGAAAAAAGTGCCACAGTAGGTTAGAAGCTCCCCCACGTGTCCGCCCAGTCGACGTACGGCGGATACGCGCTGGGGTCGTCAGCGCGCAGGCCCATTGCGTGCAGCGTGGACGCGGAGAGGTATTGCCTCTGGCCCAGGCCGGCGGCCACGGGGGGCGCGACGCTGAGGCCCAGGGCGGTCCCGACCATGGCAATATCGGCCAGCACAAAGTCCAAACCATGCCCGTCCACCTGCATCCTGCGCTCCAGCCGGGCATCCAGCCTTCGCGCCAGCCGCAGATTAACCGCATATGCCCGCGTCGTGCCCTGCGGGAACGTCGACCGGAACACCCGCGTCCCGCGCGCCAGAAACCCCCTCCTGGCGCCCTCAGCGGCCGCCACCTGCGACGCGTCCGAGCGCTCGGCCGACCCCAGCGAGCCCAGCAGCTCGCGCACCCCGGGTTCCCCCGGCTCGCTGTGCGAGCGGCTGAGGAACAGGATGTCAAAGTCCGTTGCTTCCGAGAACACCCGGGCCAGCCGCTGCTTCACGTCCGCCTCGACGTCGGCGTCCGACGAGAGTATCACGGCCGACGCGACCCCGCCATGCACCATGTCGCGGTAGATCCGTCGGTGCGTCAGCAGCTCGGCGACCGCCGCTGGGTCGCTGGAGAGGAACCCGTGCTGCTGCGAGAGCTGCAGCCCATCGGCCGGAGTGGTGCTGTTGATGTAGGTCAGGTCGATGCCGAGCTGCCCGGAGAGCCCCGCGAGCCGCTTGTGCGCCGCGGCATCGGCGCCGTCGAGCGTGGCGTAGACGCGCGCGAACCCCAGCGTCGCGTTGAACGCCGCGTTCTCCCTCGGCTCGGCTCCCTCTCCCATTGCTCCCCTGCCACGGCCGCCGCCCTGATTTTTGCCGTCGTCGTCGTCGTACCAGGAGCCAATCAGGATGAGCAGCGACACCACCGTCGCCGTCCCAAACACCAGCAGCACGAGGCGGATCCGCGGCGGAAAGTACTCGAACGGGTACATTTTATCTGCTTTTTATTTTGCTTTGTTCGATGCTTGGCAATAAAGTGGATGTGTTGTGCTGTGTCGTGTCGCTAGGCTTCTGCTGCAGGCGAAGTCTACTTTCTGCGACACTTGCCATATGGCGCGCCAGACTCTGTCTCTCCTCAAGAGTCTCTCTCCCCCCGCACCAATGCCCGCCTGCCTTTTTTTTTGTTGAAATTTTCTAAATTGCTTAGCCACAGTCCGATGTGATTTCATACACATCCATTGCCCGCTTTGATTCTACACACGCATATGCATATGTGCATACACGTTATGCATTTGGTAATCCCATTTGCCTGGGCTGGCTTTTCATCATTTTTCCGCACACCTCTCTCTCTTTTTTTCTTTAAATGATGTATCTCGGGTCACTTGCAACTGAGACATTTCCATCTCTCTTCCGCCCTTTCTCTCCATACTCTGCGCCCCCCTCCCACTCACCCACTCAATGGACTCTTACTTTTCAGCGCTCCTAAACATAAGCCGAGGCCGTTCCCGACGCTCAGCCGCCGGCACTCGCAGCGCCAGCACCGCCAGCAGTGCCACCACGACGCTGCCGCGCATCAACATCCAGGACGAGTCCATCTTGCGCAAGACCATCCAGCGCATAGCCCATGGCGACTACGCCCACCTGCCCAGCATCGCCGACATCAAAGCCCTCTTCAACTCGCCGCAGCACCGGAAGATCCTCAGCAACGCATACTCCACCCTGCAGCTCACCCGCGTCTCCATCGACGAAACCACCGCCCGCGTCATCTCCGTCATCCTGCTCTCCCGCCAGTGCCAGTGCCGCCACCTCAAACTATACAGATGCGCATTCACCGACGCCGGCAAAAAGATCCTCTTCTCTGCGCTCTCCATGATGGCCGACCAGCCGCCGCCCAAGCGCAGGAGATGGAGTAGCAGCAACAG
>JANBOJ010000387.1:0-11966 GCA_027574685.1 Coemansia erecta | reverse complement strand
GCGCGCAAACGTTAGGCAGATATCACCAACAATAGCAAGTAATACTAAAGAGCTTCCATTTAGACATTACTTTACATATCTGACCGGAAATGACCCCTACGAGCATTCCAGGCGACCCTCGGAGAAATTCCACAATCAGTTTGCAGAAGCAGACTGACAGCATCATTTCAAGCATTCTAGTAGAGCCATGCAGTACTTGGAACGTACAGACGTACCGGAGTATGACCTGCACGTACCGTTCGGACTTTTCAGAGCGTCTGCAAGGCATATATATTCAACCACGAATGGTACAAACATAACAGCCAAGCAGTGCTAGAGGCAATAAGCTGAAGGCGTCATGGAAAATCGCTCAATGAGACTGTCTCGGCTACGACAACTTTACTAGACGGTCTCGGCGTACTGCGCATCATCAGCAGTACTACAAGAGTATTGCCGACAATACTCAGACATGTCTGGCGATCTTCGCAGAAAGGTGGCTGGAAGACTGCTCAAGTACTACTTCTGGGGAATCATTGATGTACCAACCTAAGCTTGCGCGCAGAATGAACGACGAGGAGTATTCGACCTATAGAAGAGTGTTAGAAGTGTATGAATAAAAAGGAGTTTGGAGAAAAGATGGGAGGAAGAAGAAAAGCGAAAAAAGCAGAGGCGGGAGCGGGCGTTTAAATACCATTTCTGGGCAGCAAAGCAGACGAGTGTCCTTTCTTTCTCTCTCTCCCTCTCTCTCTCTCTCTCGCTCTCACTGCACTGTGAAGAGTGGGCGGGCGCGACGAACTGCCCTGTTTCTTCGATTTTATGAAGGTCTATTTGTGTACTCTTGAATTCTGCGCTGCAGCGACAGCCAAGAGTGGCTTTTTACAGCCCTGTCTAATCAACGATACCCCACATGTTCGATTGTTCTCGCTTCCACCACATGGATGAAAAAAGCGTCCCGCTCTAAGCCGCTGTTGCTTTTTTTCTGAACAACGCGGCATTCACGTCGCTGAGGCGCTTTTGGGGGCAGTCTCGTGAAGAGAACGCGTGGAGCCGACGCGTTATACGCGACGCGGAAAGTGCAACGTTGGCAGACATGATGTTGGGCGAGTGCTTTTCGCGCGATCTGCTCGGCGCTCATTGGCGCATTGCGCGCTTTCTTTCGTGAGCTGAGCAACTGTCGATTCCTGTCTTTTTATTCGCTACGGCTGTAGAAATCGACTGTCGACGCCACTTTTATTTTGTGTTGTGTGTGTGTATGTTTTGGTGCTATTCTTGGCGTTTTTTATTACAGCTTGCGAAATTAACTACGGAAGCTTCGCTGACATTCTACTTGTTGAGTGAGATGCAGTGCAGCGTACTTTCAGAGTCAATGTTAGGTGGCAGGATCCGCTACGAGTTCGTCTGTGGTGCTGCGGATTTGCCCTTTAGAGTTGAGGAAATATTCCAACCGCAAATATGTTTTTCTTGCTGGCTTTCTCCACTGGTTGATCATCTTTGGCTCGCGGCTCCAGAAGATCTGATTCATGTTCAGCGCACTGAAGAAGTAATAAGGCACCCAATCTCAAAATAGGAAAGCGGCACTTCAGAAAATACATTTGCACTTTTTTCTATATAATCGGCAAGCAAGACATATTTTCTTCTGACCAGAAAAATAAAAGCATGGCGTAGAATTTTCAGATGCGTAGTTTGTTTTTCTTAAACAGATTTTTAATTAATATAGAAGCTGAACTTGTTGACGGACCAAACACTGACAACTCTTTACCAAAGTAGTTGATCTGAGCGTGATATAAAGCCTTTTTTGTTTACTTGTTCAATACAAATACAGCATTTATACCCAACAGTCAGTGACAACATATGATATGCACATTATATAAATGAAGAAGCGACGCGACATATGAAATGTGGTTACCGCGCTCTGCAAGACAAAGCTGCAGTAAATAAATAGAATGGATTGCATGGTAAGCCGGGTCGCCTACGTTATCAACTCAACTACAAGTTGTAATAAAAAGTAAAGTCTTGACAAGAAATATAGCGCCTCAATTAGACTGATTCCACTGCAAACGTATCCCAGCCAAAGATACATTCATTGCATGCCTTGTATCTGGTCTTAAGAATGCAGCGACTAAGCAGATTAAGTATTATTCAAGAGAGGGTATGTTTCGGAGTGAGATGCTCATGCAGCAATCTTGACGGGTCATTATCGCAGGGACAAGATTCACATATAGGTTTCTGTTTTACAAATTGAATTACATTTGTCGAAGCATTCTTGACATAAACAAATCCACATGCAACTGATATCAGAAACAAAGCTAACTCTGGAATTCTAGAGATATATCTGTTAGAACAAATTATAGAAGTGCGCTACCACTTTACCACCTTTGTTGCGTTGCACATGGCTACGTATAAATTAGAGTCGGAACCTGCTCCAGCTATTGTTAATCTAGCCATTTCTCTATCGCTATCTGTCCTTTATAATTACAAATATGTCAACCATTTCTCATAATTCCAATAACGAGCCCACGCCGCCAAGTCCAGCGGCGGTGGGCATTGCCGATACTCCTTCTATCCCGCGCCCCCCCCCCCCATCTGACCACGGCAATATGTCAGTGGATGAGGAGTCGGAAGGCAGCGTCGAGGAGATTGTTGAGGTCGAGGGCGTAGTAGACGCCCGACGGCGAGCTGCTAGCCGACGGAGACACATTGCTCTCCAAGAGTTGCGGACTCCAACAGCGCGACATATCCTGGCCCAACAAAGGCGCCAGCAAACGGCAATACATATACCAACTAGGGCCGAAATACTCCAGGTCGCCCGGCATGTGATTAGAAGGATTTACCGGCCCTTTACACGGCGTCGCACACACCGGGCACAGTCGGCTGCAGCGGGCGGCGACGGGTCGGCCGGCGCTGGCCCATCAAGCGGTCCAGTCGGGGACGTACCAGCAGTGCGCAACGAGCTGCGTTGTATGCCCTGGGGATACAGGCTGAGCGACCTAACAACAGTAAGGTGCGTAATCCCCGGGCTCCAGTCCCACCGCGCTCTGGTTCACCAGTTTGGCGGGCTCGACAGCCAAACAGTCGTCGCGTATGGCAACAATATGGTACAGATCTGGAACCCGGTTGATCAAACGATGGATGGGCAATGGAGCGGAGCTCAGGAAGGCTTCTGCATCGAGCAGGTCAAGCCGGTCTCTCCCTCTGTGCTGGCAGTTGTTTCTGCCGGCGGCGGGGCTGTCGAGCGAGCAGCCAGAGGTGGCCGACTGCTATTCTTGAGCCCCAGGTGGTCTGCTCGGCAGGAGGAATTCACTGCTATGCCTGTCAAGCAATGGACCCATGACGCAAGGTCCAGTGCTGATATTGCTGTCGTCGAGGAAGTACAGTCGGGTGGGTCTAGCAATAGAAACCCGATCTCTCTGTTTACAGGGGCTATGGCTGGCGGCACAATCTACCGTCGAGTCCTCGATGTCTCCAGGAGGACGGCTAAGATGCTTGGCGAGCAAGAAATCTATACGCCATACCGCCAGCCGGTGACTGCGCTCTGCCATGTCGAAGCTCGAGGCACGGTTATTTCAGGGAACATAGCGGGCAGCGTCAGTCTGAGTAACCACAAAAGAGACACCAGCCTGAAGAGCTTCAGTCTGGGTAAGGGCAACGCGGTCAGCAGCATCGTCCGCTGTCCATTTAACCTGGACCTGTTTATGGCGACTGGCCGCAAGTCAAGCAGGATCGTGGTGTTCGACAGCCGGATGGACAGCAGGAGCGCCCCATCGCTCGTCCTGGAAGATGCTGCCAGTCTGCCACCGCTGGGATACAACCATCCAGCGTGGCATTCCGAAAGCGGCCTGATCTGCGCGCCGGCGCGCAGAGGCGCTGCTGGGATGGAAACCGCGTTGGTAAACGTTTGGGACCCTCGCTATATCGATTGCCGCGCCGCGACACAGTTCATAATCCACGAGGACGACAGGAACGCGACCTCGGTGGACTTTACTGAAGCATCAGGAAACGGCGGCCCGCTGATGGTCACGGCCAGCGGCGACGCACTTGTGTTTACGTCGTTCACCATCGGAAGACTCTAGCCGGCTCGCTTTCTTTTATATGAACAAATAAAGACATTCAACCTGAACACATAGCTCGATTGGAGGTGGCGAAAGGCGCCGGAAAAGAACAGCCGGTCCCGCTGGCTGACCTTGCCCAATTCTGAGTAGAAAACACCGGTTTGAGCACCAGTAGCCAGCGGGCTTACGAAGAGCTGTTCTGGCATACGTAGCGTGTACAAGCAGTGCTTGTTTCTTGTAAATTTATAGCGTCAGCGATGGTATCTATCGAGCAGACGTTTGATCGCCTGTTCGCGCTATGCCGTGTTAAATCACGGTGTGAACGCAGTATGTTTTCCAGGCTGCATTGCATGGCTGTGCAGGGTCGACGTGTTTGGAAGCCTATAAGATCTATTGAATACTAACAGCTGATCGGGGCGCTGATTGACAATGGCGCTGATCAGATCTGTCTGTCGGAGCGATAATGCTCTCTCGAAAATGCGCCTCTTCTTCTGATGTCACAAGCTGTGTTCTTTATCTTGTTCAGAATTCACACATACACGCTCTAATTTGATACCTTTCGTTCCTTCTTTCTCCCTTCCAAATGCACAAGCGCCAGGGCCTGAAGCAGGAGCGGGCCGATAAGCGCGAGGCGAAGCAGGTGCGCAAGGCAGCCCGGCGGGCGCACAGCGAGCGGCAAAAGACGTCGGCGCTCGCGCAGCTCCAGCCGACGCCAACGGCGCCGAGGGGCCAGCCGCAGCCGTCCTACGTGCCCTCGCTGGGCCTTCTGTTCCGGATATTCTCACTGGTCCGCATCACGTCGGCGCTGAGCGCGCCAATCCAGGACTGCGACGAGGTGTTCAACTACTGGGAGCCCCTGCACATGCTGCAGTTCGGCACGGGCAAGCAGACGTGGGAGTACGCGCCGCAGTATGCCCTGCGGTCGTACGGGTTCCTCAAGCTGCACCAGGGGCTCGCGGCGCTGCTGCACTTTGGCGTGGGGTTCCGGTCGAAGACGCAGCTGTTCTACGCGCTCCGGATTGCGCTGGCGCTGGCGTGCGCCGGCAGCGAGGCGGTGTTTGTGCGGCGCATTGCCGAGGGCGTCGGCCGCCGGGTTGCGCTCCACACGGCGGTGGCGCTGTTCGGCATGGCCGGCATGTACCACCAGGGCGTGGCGCTGCTGCCGTCCTCGTTCGCCATGCACCTGGGCATGCTGGGGTCGGCGGCGGCGATGGGGCGTGGCGGCGGGTGGATGCGGAGGGCCGCGTGCGCGCTGGCGGCGTTTGTGGCTGCGGCGGCCGTCGGCTGGCCGTACGCGGCCGTGGTGGCCGTGCCGTTTGTGGCCGAGGAGCTGGCGGCCGCGGCGCGATCGCGGGCGGGCGACGGGCTGCGGCGGCTGGCGGCGATGGCCGGGCTGGGGCTGGCGTTCCTGGCGGCGGCGCTGCTGGCGCTGTACGCGGTCGACACGCACTACTACGGCCGGCCGGTGGTGGCGGCGTGGAACCAGGTGGCGTACAACGTGCTGCGGCGCGGCGGCGACTCGGCGCTGTACGGCACCGAGCCGTGGTACTTTTACGTGCAAAACGGGCTGCTCAACGGCAACCTGGTCATGCTGCTGGCGCTGGCGGCGCTGCCGCTGTGGGCCGTGTACTACGCCGTGCTCCTGGCGTCGGCGCGCTCGACGTCGCCGGACGAGCAGGCGGCCAGGGCGGCCGTGCGCGCGCTGTTCCGCGGCCACCGGCTGCTGCTGTTCCGGATCCTCCCGTTCCCGCTGGCGCTGCTGGTGTTCTCGCTGCAGGCGCACAAGGAGGAGCGGTTTCTGAGCATCGTCTACCCGCACATGTGCTTCAGCGCGGCCGTGGCGCTCAGCCTGCTGGGCCCGCTGGGCACGTGGGCCGTGGGCTTGCTGCGCAGCGGCGGCCGGCCATTGGGCGTGCGGAGGTGGGTCGACCGGCTGAGCGTCTCTGTGCTCTGCGTGGCGACGGCCGTGGGGTTCGCGCGGATGGCCGCGCTGGGCAAGTACTACGGCGCGCCCGTGCGCGTGTTCTCCAGCGTGGCGCTGCTGGGCACGCAGGCCGGCGATATGCAGCAGGCGCCGCTGCTGCCGCTGGGCCCGTCGGTCAAGATGCTCGGCCGCACGGGGCAGACGGAGGACAGCGGCAGCGGCAGCGGCGGCACGGTGTGCATGGGCGACGCGTGGCACTACTTCCCGTCGTCCTATTGGCTGCCTCGCGGCTTCTCGGTGCAGTTTGTGCGCGGCGGGTTCGGCGGGCAGCTGCCGGGGTCGTACGTCGCCGTGTCGCAGAGCGGGTCGCTGCGGCGCTCGACGTCGATGGCCCGCGCGGACTTCAACGCGGCCAACCGGTGGGAGCCCACGCATGCGCTGAACACCACCGAGCCGTGCGACTACGTGGTCGACACGGAGTACCCCGACCGCCGCAGCGGCAGCGGCAGCGGCAGCGGCATTGTTGGCAGCAATGGCGAGGATGGCCATGGCGGCCGGTGGGAGCGCGTCGAGTGCGCCGAGTTCCTGGACGCCGCCGAGTCGCGGGTGCTGGCCAGGGTGCTGTATGTGCCCAGGCGCCTGGTCAGGGTGCTGGAGGCCCTGCAGGGCGGCGGCGAAGGGCGGAGGTGGCAGTCGTGGGGCCGCATGTGTCTGTTCCGCCGGCGGCAGGAGTAAGGCGCGGAGTGGGCTGATTGCCCTTTTTCCCTGCAACCCTTTTTCTTCACGTGCACATCCTCGGAGCGTCGTGATGACGACAACAGGCGAGTGGCCAGAACCTCGATCGCGTTGTTTCTCTCTCCAGTGTTCACCTCCCTCCCCCCCTCGTCCCAGGCAAGAGGGAAGGGTGTGCTTGGCGGCGTACAGTATAAAAGAGCTTGAGCAGTCGCCAGAGCCGAGCAATAAGGAGGCCGCTCTCTCCTTGCTTTATTTCACTTTCTTTCTTTTTTGCTTTTTCAACACTGACATCAGCTACAATAGTAACCCTAGCACATCTACTTTTTTTCACGAACTTTACCATGAGCACTTCGAGCAGCCAGCAGCAGCAGCAGCAGGATCCCAGCGACCGCCCGGGGCTCGGGGCGCCGCGGCACTGGCTGGCGGTGCAGGCGCACGAGCTGGTGGAGGACCAGCACGTGGTGCAGGTGGACTCCGAGGCGACCATCGAGGAGGCCTGTGACGCGCTGATCCAGCACAACATCCAATCGGTGCCGCTGCACGACGCGCGCAGCCAAACGTACGTCGGCATGTTCGACCTGCACGACCTGGCCGCGTACATCCTGGCCAAGCGGCCGCAGCTTGGCTCCTCTCCCTCGCCGTCGCTGGGCTCTGCTAGCAACAGTGGCGGTGGTGGGAGCCCGCTGATGCGCCGGGCCATGGGGCGGCGCGGCGAGATGGTCAGCAGGGTTTCGGATATGTCGCACGTGAACCCGTTCTACTCGGTGCTGCCCGAGACCACCGTGGCGCAGGTGGCCGGCGTGTTCGCCAAGGGCGCCCATCGCGTGGCTGTCATGGAGAACGAGCGGCGGATCCGAGGCATCCTGTCGCAGACCCGCGTGGTGCGCTACTTCTTCGAGCACTGCGCGGCTCCCGACGACGACAACAACGGTGATGATGCCGGAGCGGCGAGGGCCGTCGTGAGCGCGAGCGAGGACGCCCTGCTGGACCGCACGCTGCTGCAGCTGGGCCTGGTTACCAACGACGTGGTGGTGGCGCAGCCGCAGATGCCGGTGATCCAGGCGCTCAGCCTGCTCGAGCAGTGGCACGTGTCGTCGCTCGCGCTGGTCGACCACGAGCAGCGCATCATCGGCAACCTGTCGGTGGGCGACATCAAGTACCTGGCGAAGGACCGCGGGCTGCTCGGCGGCACGTGCATGGACCTGGTGCAGGCCGTGCGGTTCATGCAGGGCGTCGAGGAGGGCAGGGACCGGGCCGCCGTGTTCTCCGTGCGGCCCGAGGCGACGCTGCGGTATGCGCTGAGCAAGCTGGTGGCCACGGGGGCGCACCGCGTGTGGATTACGCGGCCCAAGGGCAATGGCCCGATGGAGAAGGCCCGGGCGCCGGCGGCCGAGGCCGTTGGCGCGGCTGAGGAGGGCGCGCAGCCGCAGGCCGTCAGGTCGTGCAGGCGCGCGTCCGTCAGCAGCGGGTCGGCGAAGACCGTGGCCATTGCGCCGCCGCACTTCGCCGGCGCCTTCGACGACGCCGTGTGCGGCGTGGTCAGCCTGACCGACGTCATGCGCCTGCTGACCGAGAACGCCCCGGCGCCGGCAGCCAACCCCGAGTACGACTACGCGTCGATGGACTGAACAATAGCCCCCTCTATCGTGAAAAGGGGGTTAAATAAAATGTAAAATACACAAATAATGGAGCCTTTTTCTTTCATTTTACATAATAACACACATGGATTTATCAGCATCGGCAGCCGCGTCGTCGGCCGTATCGTCGTCGCCACGCGCCTTGTTCGCAATCTTGACCGACTTGACGAACAGCTCCTCGATGTTCTGGTTCTCCTTGGCCGACGTCTCGACGTACGGGCAGTTGAACGCGCGCGCAAGCTCCTCAGCCTCGGCGCGCGACACCTGGCGGTCCGCCTTCAGATCGCTCTTATTTCCCACAAGCACCATGGCGACCGACTCGACGCCCGAGATATCCAGAATCTTATCGCGCACAACCTTGGCAATGTCAAAGCTCTTACGGTACGCCACAGAGAACGCAATCACGTAGACGTCTGTGGCCCCGGCGTAGTTGGGGTCAAGGATCGAGGTCTCGTCCTGCCCCGCAGTGTCCGTTATCGTCAAGTTGTACTCGCGGTCGTTTAGCGTGATGCGCTTGTTGTACGTGTTGCTTACTGTTGGGTAGTGCGACTCGTTAAACTCGTTGTTCAGGAACCGCTGGATGGCTGTGCTTTTGCCCACGCCCATGCCGCCCAGAACGACGACGTTTCTGTCCAACCGATTAGCCGACATTGTATGATAAGTTGAGTGACGAAAGAGGGGGGGGAGGAGGAGGAGAATGTAAAAGTGTGTGTTCTACTTTAAACAAACAAATGGACAGACAAGAAGGTGGGAGCGAGTTGTGTATTACAAAGTTGGGAATTGAAAAAAGAAAGAAAGAAAAGGGAGAGAAAAATAGAGCTGGAGTGAAGAAAAAAATGTTTGTCTATGCAAGTCTGGACGGCTTTTTTGGCTTTTTTTAAAAAAAAAATTGTAAAAAGAATTTTTTTCTTTCTTTCTCTTTTTAGACAGTATCACCGACCCTGGGTCAGAAGAGAGCAGGGGTGGCAGGGCGTCACATGATCGGATGTTGAATTTCTTTTCTTCCTTTCTTTCTTTCTGAGTAGCGTGAACACATCAAGCTCGATCACAGAGGGCACAGCGATCCGCTGGTAGTGATGCGCTTTGCTGCATGCGGCTCCGATAAGCTGCATTTACTGAATGCTATCCGTATGCTCCAATTGGCAAGGCGAGCAGCGAGAGCCGGCAGCCTCGATTTTATCACCAGTTGAGACACAAAAAAAAAGCAAAAAACGGTCACATCACAACTCTATTGTAAGATCAATAATAATCATTTCATAATCGCAGGGTATTTCAAGGGGTCTTGGGACCCAGGTCACTCGCCAGGCGTGGCGGATGGGGCGGCAGCTGGCACGTAGGGGTACCTGTAGTCCCTGGGCACGCTGGCAAACGGCAGCGTGGCCAGCCGGGCAGCCGACCACCTTTCGCGGGGCTCGGGCTTGAAGCAGTCCCTGCAGAACTCAATGCCTGGCTCGGTCAGGTCGTCCGGGATAGGCGGGGCGTCGCCTCGTCCGAGCCTGAAGAACACCTGCGGCTCCTGCAGGTCGTCCCAGGGCGGCCGGCCGGCCCACATCTGCACGACGACGCAGCCGAGCGACCAAATGTCGGCGGCCGCGGTGTACTGCGCCCGGCGGGCCACCTCGGGCGCCATGAAGGGCACGGTGCCGATGATGCGCGGTCTGGGCCGCTCGTCCAGACCGCAGCCGCTGCCGCTGACGCCGCCTCCGCCGCTGCCGTCGGCGTGCTCGGGCTGCATGATGGCCTTGAGCGTGGCGTGCGGGTCGGTGCTGCGGCGCGACACGCCAAAGTCCGAGATCTTGCACACGCCGGCGTGGTCGACCAGGATGTTGGCGCCCTTGATGTCGCGGTGCACGATGGCGCAGCCGTGCAGGTACTCGAGGCCGGCCAGGATCTGGGCCACGAACGAGTGCACGACGGGCTCGGGCAGCGGGCCGTGCTGCTGCACCAGCGACTGCACCGTGCCGCCCGACACGTACTCGAGGAACATGCTCATGACCCCGCCGGCCACCTCGAAGCCCAGCAGCTGCACGACGTTGTCGTGGTCCAGGTCCTTGAGCAGCTCGACCTCGGTGTACATCATGCGGATGGCGTCCTCGGCGTGCGCCGGCGTGGCCCCGCCGGGCGCTGCATCGGCCGCACACAGGTCGCGCGGCAATCTGATCTGCTTGACCGCGATCAGCTCGCCCGTCGCCGCGTTGATCGCCAGGTACACGTGGCCGAACGAGCCCTTGCCGATCAGCTTGCCCTTGATCCAGCGGATCGTGATCATCTGCAGCCCGCGCACGCCCGCCGGCTGCTGCCGCGCGCGCTCGCTGACAAAGTGGGCGCGCGTCGAGCCGAGCGCACGCGGGTCGGCGCAGCGCAGGGCGGCCTCGACCACGGCGCGCTCGGCCTGCGGGTCGGCGTCCGGCCGGCGCAGCAGCGACAGGGCGCGGCGCACGATGTCGTCGCTGCGCAGCGGCGGGTGGATTTCCTCGGGGATGCAGCCCCACAGCTTCGTCGACTTGCGGCGCACCGGCGGCGGCAGCGGCAGCGGCTGCGGGGGTGGCCGGCCGGCAAGGCGCGTCTGGCGCGTCTCCTGCACCAGCATGCGCACGCTCTTGCGGCGCGCCACGGGCGGCGGCATCTGCTGCTGCTGCTGCTGCTGCATCGTAGGCTGCTGCGTCGTGGGCTGCTGCGGCGCCGGCTGCTCAAGCGGCCCGTCGAGGTCGTGGCCCGGGAAGAACTCGTCCAGCCGGTCGCCGATGACGTCAGCCGTCGGGCGGCCACGCACGCTCTGCGCCGGCGCGCCCGGCATGAGCTCAGCACGCACGCCGCGCGTAAACTGCATCTGGCCGGGCGCCTCGGGCGTGTTCACGGGCTCCGCCGGCGACTCGCGCAGGGTCGACTCGCTGGTGGACGTGGTGGCCGGCGGCACGACGAATTCCTTGCTGAAGAACATGAGCGTCCACGAGTCGGCCTTGTCGAGCGGCCGGGGCGACGGGTGCTCGGTGGCGGTGACGTACGAGTCGGACGAGAGCCCGTCGACCATGCTGGCCGGCCGGTGGTCGGCCAGGAAGCCCGGCTGCGGCGACTCGATGTCGCTCGTCGTGCCGGCGCGGTAGCGGCTGCGGCTGCGCCTGGCGGACGCGTCCTCGGGCGTCTGGCGGAACGGCACGCGCCAGCGCTTCGTGGGGGCGCCGCCGCCGCCCGGCGACGCGCTCTTGCGCCCGTCCGACGACGACTCGGCCGGCGCCTGAGCCGAGTTGCCCGTGGTGGCGGCGCTGGCTGCCCGCAGGCTGTGGAAGTCGGTGACTACGCGCAGGCCGCCCGAGTTGCGCGGCGTGCGTGGCCCAAAGTTGAACAGGCCGGAGAAGCGCCCGGTGTGCTTGGATGGCGGCGGCGACGGCGACTGCGACGCCTGCTGGCGCTGCTGGTGCCGCTCGATGGCCGCCGCGATGCTGGCGGCGCCGGGCCGGCTCGGGTTGGCTGTGCCGGCCTTGCGCTCGATGTCGGTTTTGATCGAGGAGAGCAGCGTGGCCGCTGTTTTGTCAAAGTCTGCGCCGTGGGAGACCATTGGTCGAACGGCCTTGACGCGGAACGACTCGCCGGCAGGAGGCGACTGCTGCTGCTGCTGTTGTTGTTTTTGATTATGCTGCTGCT
>JANBOJ010000386.1:0-11992 GCA_027574685.1 Coemansia erecta | reverse complement strand
AACTGCGCCGCCAGCCGCGCCCTGCGCCGAACGCCTGCCGGATCACTTCGCGCGCCTCGCTCGCCGGCATCTGCTGCGCCGGCAAGACCAGGGAAAGCCCGGTCCGCTCCCCCTCCACCAGGTTGCCCTCGGAGTGCGCCGGCACCACCGAGGTCAGCAGCATCGGCGCGATCCGCTTCTTCTGCTTGCCGCTGCTAGCGTCGTCTGTCGGCTCGGGAGTTTTGGGTAGCGCTGGTGGTGTGTGATCTGGTACCGGTTCTTTGGTCATGATCTCCTCGCCATACGGCATCGACTTCTCGACCGAGACTGAGTCCGACGCCTCAGCTGATACCGACCCTCCATCCATGACCACGTCGTCCTCGTCTGACATCGGTGCCTCGTCGGCAGTCGACACCTCGTCTAGCACCGCCTTGTCTTCCGATACCGATACCGATGCCTTGGCGGAAACTGAGCCCTCGACCAGGATTTCCTCATCGTATGAATGCGACACTTCCATTGGGACTGCTCTCTCGGCCTGGACGACACCATCGACTGGCACCGATGCTTCAACTGGAGCCGACTCCCCGGTTACCATTCTGCCAGCAGGTATTGGTATGGTGGCTGAAACCAAGCTCTTGGCCAGAATCTCCTCATCCGATGAATACGACACTTGCTCTGGAACCGTGCCTTCAGCCAACACATCCTCATCGACTGACATCGGCCCATCGGCTGAGGCTGAGGCTGATTCTTCAGCCAACGCCGGTGCTCCAGCTAGCACTGGTGTTTTGGCGGCTACCAATTTGCCCCCCGAATTTGGCCCTCCCCAAGCCTGGTGGCTGCCTGCATTGCTCGCAACGGTTTCGGCCCACTGGGCAAGCGGTTCGTCAGATGATGTCGAGCCACTGTCCGAATCTTCGTCATCATCTTTGTGACCCGCCGCTTGATCGACTGGCGCATCGGAGGACCGCACCTTCGCTACAATCTGGCCGTGCGAATCGGCATTAGCATGGCTCCTGCCTGGAGGCGCAGTGTCTTTGGCAGCCATTGCTTCAATTGTCTCCTTAAGGTCTGGTTCTCGGTCAATCCTAAAATCTGAATCGCGCTCGATGCTGTCCTCTTTGGCAACAGCGTGCGCCTGTTCCATTGTCTGCATCGCTGCATTCGCAGTTTCAGTTACATTATCAAAGCCTGAGTCACTGCCAAGCCGATCGTGTAACCCACGCGCGATGCTGTCTTCTTCGGCCACCGGTCTCGGTGTCAGTATCGCTACACCTGTCGTCGAGCCATCGCCGCTATCGCTATGCACAGCGTAGCTGACGCTTGTGTCCATCGACTGGCACTCGCTGACATTGTCAATGCCGTCGTCAACCGTAATTCCGGCAGTTACCGGCGTCGGGAGCTGCTTCAACGTTAACAAGTCCTGCCGGAACCCGTTCGGATCAAATGGCCCCAGCCCTGCCAGATCGGGTTTTGCTCTGACTGTCTGTTGATCCGATTCGTTGCGATCCTGCTCTGTAATCGATTGTTGTTGCTGCTGCTGTGCCTCTACACCCACCGCTTTAGAAACGACTTCATTTGTTGCTCTATCTGTCGCTATGACCGTCATTCTGGCCAAGAGCTCGTGGGCAGTTATTGCTGTCCTTCTCGGTGCAGAACGTAAAGTATCATCGTCATCTGTCGATTTTGCATGCGCTACTCCATCCATTCCGGTGCATATGAGCTCAATGCGTCGTGGGACAAACCCTAGTAGACTGCCTCCCTGTGCCAATGCCTTCGACAGCATCCAGCTCTCACCCATGTCGCCGCTGTCGCTGTCGTCGTCAAGGCAGGAGTAGTCGACCCCCATGTCCTTCAACGCTCCCCTTATCGGCAACATGGCGGACCAGTCTGTCTATTAGTCTGCTATGTAAACAACTTTACTACCCGCGTGTTTTTATATACAGCCCCTGTGCACTATGCTAGGTATAAAAGTAAGTATCGTAAGCAAGCGACACCTTTGTGGTCTGTGTGTGTTAAATAGAAAAAAAAACCCGCCCAAAGTTTGTGCTAACGCCAGAAGCAGAGTAAATAAAAGATGAAATGGAGAATTACAAGTTTAAAATGTAAGTGAAAAATGCGAGCGCGAATCGGGTTAGGAAAAAAAAAAAAGAAAAGGGTTAAGTGTCTAAAAAACGTTCAGCGACGAATAGTAAGATCAACATCAGAATGCAAATTCGGCGCAGCCAGCCAGCTCTTGTTTACTCAGCCAATCACCACCACCCCGTGAATATGCATGTCGTTTTAGCATTCTGATCAAGGCGGTTTAATTTTCATCAGCGTGCTCATTGAGAGGCTGTGCTTTGTATTAAACCCGAATAGATATTTAAAGAAGGCAACCACCTTTGTAGAACTGACCTCATCCACATGCGCTGCTTTAAAGCTTTACTATGAAACGAGTGGAACATTTTCTTTTTTTCTCTCTTGCTGTCACTCATTTGAAATAATAATTATTACTTTACTGCTTAGTATTAACATGTCTGCAAAAACTGACAATTCCAACTACCGCAAGAACGAACCGGAAGATATATGGAATTATATACAGAGCGGGATAGACAAGATCTTGGTTGATTCTAATTCACTTTCCTCAAACGAGTATGTTGAGTACTACACGTAAGTATCTTTAGCGCATGTTTCAGAAACTCATTTGCATAGACAAATGTCGCACCAGTACTAATTATTTCACTATTCATTACTTTTACCTTTAGTGCCGTGTACAACTACCGCCATCTTCCGAAACACATGCAACAAATTCAAGATGGAGAGCCTATTCCTCACCCAGCCTATCTGTATTCTCTACTAAATATCCACATTACGCAGCATGCAGAGAATGTTGCTAAAGATTTAGCCGCCTGTTCTCCAGACGAGCTTTTGCAAAAGTACTCGGAGAACTTTGCAAAGTTTGAGCAATCAACAGCAGTTATTGCAAGGATATTTTCATATATTGAGCGTCACTGGGTCGCTCGCTCCAAGAAACCAAATATGTCTGAAATGCTGAGCAACATCTGGAACGAGAATGTAATCAACAGCCAGCCACTGCTAAAAGACAAATTCTCTGCACAGCAGAATGAAGAAAATGAAAAATGTAGTGAGACTCGTAACGATGTAACGAGGAGTACTTGAGCAGTCTGCAATTCTAAGCATTCTGTGCACATGCAGTAAAGCGGGCAAGCAAGCAGGGTTACAAAGTAATTTCCAGAGAATTCGACCACGTGCAAATTAAATGCATGTGGTCTCAATGGAAATTCTCTATAAATTGAATAGTTAAATAAATAGCTCAAATGTGTCTAAATAAACCTCTGTCCAAATGTATGTGCATGTGTGCTGGGTTTCTTTTTATTTGTAAACTTAAAATTTCTTTGCTTTTTATTCCCCCCCCCCCCAGCTGAAATAAGAGTAATTCTTATTACAAAAGGCTGCCACACATATTCTCATTAAATAAAAAAGAGAAAAATTATAGCCAGTCCTTTGAACAACTGCCCGTTTCATTGAAACAGATTTATAAAACTCGACACTTTTTTCATCTCTTGCTTATTTTTAACCTGTATTATTTTTTCTTTCATCTTTTATTATTCTCCAAGCTATGCAAATTTTACCATCCATCCTGCTTGCGTTCGCTTTGACAGCAAACGCACACACCCATCTGTCCAACATCTGGGTCAATGGTACCAGACAAGACCCCGGTCACTGCATCCGCCCATACGGCGTAAGCACGCGCAACTCGCCCGTCCAGGACCTCTCGTCCGACGACCTGCGCTGCCGCACGACCAGCATGGACCCCAGCGACACCGATACCTGCGGCGTCGTGGCAGGCACCAATGTGACCGCCGAGTGGCACAAGAGCGACGGCACGGGGACCGTCATCTCGTCGTCGCACAAGGGCCCCTGTCTGGTCTACATGTCCAAGATGGACAGCGAGGGTGTTGGTAACGTCTGGTTCAAGATTTACGAGGATGGCTATGACCCGGATACCGACACCTGGTGCACAGACAAGCTGATAAAGAATGGCGGCAAGCTGGATGTCACCATTCCGGTCGATATTGAGCCTGGAAACTACCTGATGAGGACTGAGCTTATTGCACTGCACAACGCCGGTTCGGGAGCCAGCAGCACCGGCTCGCAGACCGGCGCCCAGCTGTACCCCAACTGCGCGCAGCTCTATGTATCCGGCGAGGGCAGCGCCGACCCAACGGGCGTTGCCATCCCAGGTGTCTACAAGCCGACAGACCCCGGACTCGACATCAACATTTACAAGGACTTTAAGTCGTACACCATCCCGGGTCCAGATGTCTACGAGCCCGGATCCGATTAGATGTTTCTTATGTTTTGTTTTTTGTTCTGGTTAACAAAAAAATTGCTTTATATTAGTATGCATTTGCGCCGATGGCTTCGAGGATAGGCTCGATAAACACCTGGAAAACCCATCCAAGCAGCGACGACGTATCGCCAGCAACGGTGTTGAACGAGTGCGACCCGTCGTTAGACACGACAAACAGCGTCTCGTCGTCACCCCCTCTGCGCTCGTCTCTCGCCAGCGCATAGATATCCGTGCTCTTCACGCGGAAGAGCCTGTTCCGCTGCATGCTTTGGCTATCCGCGTCAGTATGCAGCGGAACGGCTTGGACAGAAGGAGATGGCTCATGATGGATCTGGTTCTGAGCAGACGCCGACACCGACGAGGTGAACTCGCTGACGGCAAACAGAAGCCCGCCAATGACGGCCATCAATAGCGCCAGCCCCAAAGTCCACTTGGTCCAGCCCCAGACCCTGCTCATCATGCTCTGCTGCTGCTGCTGTTGCTGTTGCTGCAGATCCGGGCTTTCAGTGCTTCTACCCAGCAGAGGCTCCGACTCCGAAGGCACCGTCGAGCGTATCCGGCTACCATGTCGGTTGCGCAGAGATCCAGTGGTATTCGACGTGCCACTCGCAAGGCTCGAGTTGCTGACCACAGAGTAGACAGACATCGCGTCGCCCAGAAGGCTGTCCACGACAGCAGCAGCAGACACCGGCGGCTCAGGACTTTGCAGCGGCAGCAAGACAGCCGACGATGCGCAGCTGACAGCCGCAGTAGCGTCGTTATCCTCTATATACTCGTGCTCCTCATGCTCCTCGTGCACAACTGCATCGGAAGCATCTGCAACAACCGACTCAGCTTTTGGCGTTAGCCCATAGGTGTAGGTCGCCTTCGTAGCATACGTGACCGGCGGTGGAGGCAAATGTCTCAGATGCAAGCGCAGACCAGCAAGGTCGGTCAGGCCTACCTGAAGCTTCTGGGAGACCACAGGCCCGCCCGGCGACGCGTCCAGAGAACAGTAGATGTTGCTGACGCTGCTGCCGCTGCTACCATCATCGCCATCATTGCCATCATTGTCCATCCGCAAAGGCGTGCCGCCGCTTGGCAGAGACACAGTCACTGGTGCGGCCGTAAGCAGGGAGTCGCACGCCTGTGCGAACCGCATGTTGGTCGAGCCGGGTGGCAGCACCAGCGACGACACGTCAAACAGGGGCGCTGGCAGGCGCAGTCGCAGGCAAGACCCATTGGCCAGATCGGACAGGGCCATGGTTGCCGTGAACGCACAAACAAGCGAGTCGGTGGTAACCTCGGCAGTCAGACCATCCCTGTTAGAGGCTGCGGTTTGCGAAAGCGGGACCGCAACCACACCGCCGCCAAGCCCAACAACCGACTGCACAGGAACAGCCGTCGCACGCTGCCCAGCCAGAGAGCTAGCATTAGAATCAGCAGCCAGCTCGAGCACATCGACACACCACCTGCCCTGTCCACCCTCAGTATCCGGCACCACAACAGCCAGACACGCCGTAGTGGCAGCAGCATCAGCGGCTACAGAAGCGCCACCAAAGCGAACAGCCATCTGCTCACGCCACGATCTGAACGACATGACCGAGCACTCCAGCCTAACACGCACGCACAGCCTATCATCCGCCGGCGCGCACCCAATGTCCACCGACACGCCGACCGACGAGGCAAGCGCCGGCCGGACATCCATCGCCGACACAGCAGCGGCGGTAGCAGCAGCGGTAGCAGCAGCGGCAGCAGCAGCAGCGGCAAAGGCATGCGCGTCCGCCAAGCGCTGGATATACGCGGCAGTTACCGGCGACCCCCGGCGCGCAATCGTAATGACCTCGTACATTTCCGCCGCACCTTGCTGCTCCTGCGACGGCAGCAGTGACAGCGCGTCGGCGTCCATGTTCTTCGAGTCGACGTGCACCCACGCGTCAGCCTCGCTCACCACGCATATGGAAGCAGCCCTGGCGCTGTTTTCAGCAGAGCCTGCGGACAAAACCAGCGAAACAAGCTGGGTCGGAACGGCGATGTAGAAGCTCTGCGTAAGGATCATCCCGCTGAGCGGAATAGCCAGGCTGAGCTCCGACTGGACCACCAGCTCAACGGTCTCTGCCGCCGAATTGGGTAGCTGAACGTGCAGACGCGATGTAAGAGCAGAAGCCAGAGTGTCCCCTGGGGCAGAGCCGCCGCTCGGGAAGCTTGCATCGCAGCCGTCAACGGCGACCGAGCGGTGCCGCAGGGCCAGGTAGCGCGACGCGCCGATGGCACACCGGACGGGCGCAAAGTCCAGCGCAACATCCGCGCAGCCGGCATGGCGCAGGACAACAGTGGTCGACAGACACAGGCCGCCAGGGCGCACAACGACGCGTGCACTGACTGCCTCGATCGAAGGCAGGGCTACCGGAGGCGTCAGAATCGGCACCGGCGGCTCGAAGGCCAGCGACTCGGGCGGGGCGCCGACGGCCGGCGACGGCTCGACCGAGTTGATGGTCTCGAGGAAGCCGAGCGCCGGCGGGTGGTCGCCGAGCTGGAACTGCTGCTCAAACGGCATGGTCTCCTGCGACAGCAGCGGCGACAGCTCGACCAGGCGCGGCTGGTGTTGACTGTGGTTGTGGTTGTGCTGGTGCTGGTGCTCATAGTCAAGCGACACACCACCGCCGGGCTCGGCATGCGGCGCCCACGTGACGCCGAGCGAGTCGACCATGCTGAGCCTGAACGAGAACATCTCGGTGCGCGAAAAGTCGTAGTCGGGGTGCTCGCCCACAAAGCGCGCCCACACGGCGCGCCGGTCGGCCTCCGAGTCGCCGACCAGCGGCGGCCGCGCGGCGTCCAGGCTGAACGAGCCGCGCCGGCCGTACTCGTCGATAAAGCGGCGCAGCTTGCGGTCCAGCACAGACTCGCCGTTGCCATTGGCCACGGCTTCAGCCTCAGCCTCAGTTTCAGCGCCAGCCGCAGACGGCCCGCAGGAAGCCCGACCGCCAGGCTCGGCGTCCGAGTCGTCGGTCGCCAGCCACCCGCCGGGCTCGCCCAGGCCGTCCAGCTGCGCCAGCATGCTCGCGTCCGCCGCGGCCGGCGGGCTGAACACCGGCAGCACGGCGCGCCCGCTGCGCGCCGCCTGCGACGCCGACCGGGCATCGACGACGCGCGCGCCCTGCGGCTGGATGCGCAGCAGCGGCGGCTGCAGCATGCGCGCCTGGAAGAAGCACCCAGCCGCCGCCGCCAGCGGCTGCTCTCCGCCAGAAAAGTCGACGGGCGGCAGGCGGTGCGGCAGCCGCAGGCGCACCCGCGTGCTGAGCGCCCGCGGGATCCCACGCATCGACGCCGAGCCGCACTCCCACGCCGCGGCTGCTCCGGACGAGGGGAGGAGTGCCTCGGAAGATGCCGGAAGCGAGAACCACACCGTCAGCCGGTAGCGCCGCGCCTCGCTCAGCCGCGCCACGAGCACGCCGCGGGCATGGTCGGTCTCGAAGCGGCACAGGTCGGACGAGGCCGCTGTCTCGTCGCGCGGCGCATCGGACGAGGCGATGCTCGACGAGCGCCGGCGCGCGGTGACCGTCAGGCCGAGCCCTGCGGGAGCTGCGGCCAGAGCCGGATCCACGGACGGAGCCGGAGCCGGATCCGCGGCCGGAGCCAGATCCCCGCCCGTCGGCGACATCAGCCCCATGGACGAGTGCGGGCGCTCGGGGCTGGTAGCCGCGCGCCGCAGCAAGCCACTGCGCAGCCTGCCGGCCCTGCCGCCGGCCGCCGCGCTCTCGCCCATGGCGCTGGCCGGCCGCAACCCGTGTGCCGCCGCAAAGGCGCTGCCGCCGCCGCCGCCGTAGCGCTCAGCGCCACTGACCGACATTGTGCGGCGGGCCGCGTGGTGGTACGGCGGCTGCGGCCCGCCGGCGCGCATCTGCGACTGGATCAGCTCGTTGTACAGCGCCACGCGGTCCGACACGCGCGCCTGCGCCCGCGCATACGACGCCTGCGTGTGCGTCTCGTACCGCGAGGCAGACATGTCCGCCGGCTGCTGCTGCTCCGAAAGGTGCGCCGTCGGCGGGCTCGGCGTGCTGGGCGCCGGCGGGTACGGCGACAGCTGGTCCACGTGGAACAGCGACGCGGGCCGCGGGCGCTGGTGATTCTGATTCTGGTTCTGGATCAGCTGATTCTGGGTCTGGATCGGATCAGGCCGTCGCGCGAGGACCGGCGACGCCTGGCTGTCGTTCGTCGGGACGCGGCGCAGCGACAGCGTCGGCGTGTCGTCGGGAAGCACCGGCGACAGCACCGGCGACGCCACAGACTCGGCGTACCCAGCCGCGCCCTGCTCGCCGGCCACCACGCACGCGGTGCGCTCAACCAGCGGCCACGCATCAGCCTCGCCGCCGTACTGGCGATGGCTGCGGCTGCGGCTGCGGCTACGGCTGCGCTGCGCCATTAGCGACTCGCCCACCGCCAGCAGGTCGACCGTCTGCTCGCCGCGGTGCAGCACGTGCACCGAAACGTCCATGCGCCCACGCACACGTGCTCCTGCCGCCTGCTGCTGCTGCTGCTGCCTCGGCGGCACGCCGCCCCTGCGCTCCGCCCTGGCGGCATCGAGCTCCGGCGGGACCACCTTCAGGTCCACCCGCACGCTGCGCACAAGCACCGGCTGCTTGCCCGAGCTCTGCGCCGCCCCGTAGCCCGCCGGCGTCGACGCCGCGCTATACGCCGACAGCCGCGACTCCGGCCGACGCCGCTCAGCCTGTACCGCCTGCACCGCCTGCACAGGCGTATACAACGCGTCCTCCGCCACGATGCTGCCGCCGCTGCCGCCAACGCGCCCAGCCAGCGAATGCGACGACGCCAGCGGAGGCACAAAGGACTGCTCGCCACGCGCCCATGCACCCACACCCACGCCTGTCTCCGACTGCCGCCGGCCGCGCCGAAGTGTGCTGGCAGTTTGTGACGGCGGCGTCGCGAGTAGCGCGCCGGGCCGCGTCTGCGGCGTGTACAGCCGCGTGGCGCTGCTCCGCCCCACCGTCGACGCCCCGTTGCGGCCCGCCGTGCCCTGGTAGCGCACAGGCGTGGTGGTGCCGCCGGCGCCCTGCGACTGCGAGTTTGAACGCATGCGAGGCTGCATTTCTTTTTATATATATACCAGGGATGAGGGGGGAATTATATGCAAAGAATAAACACTGAAAATGAAATGAGAAAGAAAAAAATGAAATTAGAGAAATAAGGAGTAGAGGGGAGGAAAGGAGAGGGGAAGGGAATGAGGCAGATTGAACACCCTTGCGACCCTTCATGCTACTGGGATGCGATCTGTCATGCTACTGGGATGCGATCCGTCATGCTACTTGGATGCACTGATTCATTGTTCTGGATCGCGAGGCGCTCGCATTCGCTTATCGCCCAAGCCTCCCTTCGGCAGGCTTTTTTTCCCAGAAGCCGATTCGCAAGGCCTACTCCCGACCGGCTTTGAGCAAGAACCAAACCTGCTCCTGCCGCCAGCGATGATGCACCGGCGCTTTTTTTATAATGCCCCTTGCCTTTGTAAAGAAAAAACAACACTGTGAAATGCAAGTGTGTGCAAACAGAGTGTATTAAGTCTATTTTAAGCGTTGCGCTCCCTTCAACATCCTGCCGGAAAGAAAGAACGAAATAAACGAAAGAAGGAGGCACAGAATCTAGTACAGGTTGTTGTACGGGACACGCGCGCTGGGCGGCACCGTCGGGCTGCGCAGGCTGGAGATATCGCTGCCGGCGTAATCGTCGAACCGGTCGACCGTCACGTGCGGCGGCTTCTCCGACCCGTACAGCGCCGTGGACGGGGCAAAGTTCGCATGGCTGGCCGGCTCGAACGCCGGGTACCCGCCGCCGCCGCCGCCGTAGCCGTAGCCCATGTCCTCGGACCCATGGCGGTCGTACGCGTGCTGTCTCTTGCGGTTGCGCCGCCAGAGGAAGAACGCCAGGGCGGCCACCGCCAGCAGAATCGAACCGATGACGATGCCGCCGATGGCCCCGCCGCTCAGCCCGTCGCTCGTCTCCTCGATGTCGATGAACTCGATCTGCCCCGCGGAGTTGGTCACCGTCGCCTTGGCCTTTGTCTTGGTCGTCGACGTGGTTGTCTCTGTGTTGTCGTCGTCATCATCGTTGTTATCCTCGTTGTCGTCGTTGTCGGTGGCAGTGTCGGCATTGTCGCTGGTCCCGGTCGCCGTTGTCTTACCGGTGCTGCTGCTTCGACTGTTGGTACCGGTGCTGCTCTGGCGCGACGTGGTTGACGTGGTCCGGCCGCTTTGCTGGGCGCTGTTGCCGCTGGCCTCGTCGTCATTATTATTGCCATTGTCGCGGGTAGCCGACGAATTCTGCTCTTCGTCATCGTTTCCATTGTTATTTCCGTTGTTGTTGTTGTTGTTGTTGTTATTTGATTGCTGGCCTGCGCTGCTGCTGTTATCGTTAGCCGCATCTGTTGTCTGCTGCTCGCTATCGTCATCGCCACTGTCCACCGTCGTAGTCTCGCCGCTATTGCCGTTGCCGTTGCCATTATTGCCCCTGCTGGTGCTCGTCGGCCCGGCCTGTGTGTCGTCTGCCGACGGTGTTGTATCTACAGCAGTATCCGCGTCGTTGCCGTCATCTCTTGTCCGCGTATTAACACTATTTCCGTTCCCATTCCCATTCCCATTATTCCCGTTGCCGTTCCCCTGCTGGGCATGCACGGCTGTGAACAGAGCGAGCAAGGCAATAAACAGTATCCGCAATAGAGAAGACTTCATTCTAAAGGTGTTTTTTGTATGAAAGAAAAAATTTAAATAAAAGGCAAAAGAAAAAAGGGAGAAAGAAGGAGAGAAGGAGGCGGTTTAACTTGCTTTCGAGGGATCAGCCATTCCACAGACCGTTTCTCGAACAGGTCAGCTGTTCAAAAATAGAAAAAGAAAAAGCCCTACACAGTCTCTACTGTTTTCAACCCGGTCCACCCAATCAGAAATGCTGCAAATGTTTACCTTGAGCCTTGACAATCACCTAAATTAAATCAGGATGCTGTAGATGGCGTGCGCCGTTTGTTCTTCATCCTTCTTCAGGCTTATGGCCGCAGCATTTTTTAATAGATTAATTCCATTAATATAAAAGTACCCTTTCTTTCAAAGAAAAATTATTGCCATTATGAACGTTTTTAATAAATAAGAAAGAAATGATGTTTAATTTATTTGCTTTATCTTTATTAAACAAAACATTAATTTTTAATAAAGAATTACAGCACTCTTGGCGCAAATATTTTCGATAATTGTGCATTTATAATGCATCTTATCAAACCAATAAAATATTTGCGTATAAAAGCTAAACGATGTCTACACTATTACCACGTTTATTCAGCCTATTTTTATTTATTGTTTATATCAAGTATTGTTGCAGATTAATATGCATCTTGTCTTTGTTGATGACATTTACAACACAGAATATGTATATGTAAACGCAGATGATACCAAATGTGTATATCATTATGAATATTGGCTTGCCATTCAGTTAAAAGGTCTGTCAACATACAGTGCCTCCAAAAACTGTCCCAATGTTTTCTAAATTTGTCTTTGACAACATGTAACTTTTAATAATCTTGGGCTACCAATTTCCAACTATTATTTTTGAATAGCCCAGTATTAGTTCACCTAGAAAATAAAGTTTTATGGTTGCGTGTTAATAAACTAAGAAATGGTTCAA
>JANBOJ010000385.1:0-12042 GCA_027574685.1 Coemansia erecta | reverse complement strand
CAGATAGAGCGTCTTCTCATCTGGGCTGACCTCAATTCCATTTGTGCGATAGAATGTGCCAAGCAGGGTAGCAACTCCACTGCTGTCACATGTCCACAGGTCGCCATCTCCTTCAACAGAATCCTCCAACCACCTCATTCCAGACAAAAATATGCGGCCGGTAGAGTATGCAATGGCGATATCGTTTGGTTCAAGCATTTTTGCATCTGTGCAATAGTCCATGCTGCTACCAAACACACCTGTCTCGCTGTCACGATCTGACAGGCGAACTACGCGATGCACATTGGCATCTGTGATAAAAACACTTTCATTGCCATTGCTATCAACGTAGAATCGCATGCTGCTGACAAGAGAATTGGTGTTGTTTGAGGCATACAGAGCGGTTTGCTCTCCAGTAATACGCCCAGCAGAGATTATGCTATCACCAAAATCGACGGCATATACATCACCTGCCCTGTCTACGCCCGTTCCCTCTATTGTAGCACCGAAGCCAGTGTCCGCCGATGTGCGGAATGCCTTTCCAGTCAACGTGTCTGCTGCCAGAGCGAGACCAAGTGTCGAAATTACCGATAGAATGAGTTTCATAATTAAAAAAGTAAATGCGAAAATGGAGAAAACGGCGTCTTGGTGGAGATTTCCGGTTGGGTTTTATATATTTTCCAGAATATCTGCACCAATGAAAAATATTTGTGGAAACTGCTAGCGCCGCTGCCATTATAAAATGAAACTTCACAATCCTTCTGTAGAATTTTCTACTTCAAGCTTTTTATATAAATAAAAGTGTGAGCATGCTGACGGCAATAAAATAATTAATACGTGCTATCTTCCTTTAATCCCAAGAATGATAGTGCTGCCTTGTGGTTTTATTTCTGTCTTTGTATAGAATAAATTGCAAACACGCTGCCGCTGCAGGGATTTCAGGCGGTCTTTACTTTAATTCTGCATTTAAAGAGATTTAAGGCAAGTTGCTTTGGTTTACAAAGGAGTCACACCACACATGTATCAAAGAGTTGTACTAATGAGCTTAAATGATCGCACATTGTCTTTTTTATTCTGGCATTTTCAGCTTCGCCGGTGACCTTGCTAGCTGGTCTCAAAAAGTGGAATTATCAATGATAGCAGCGTTATAGACATGGCCGCTATTTAATTACATACTGTTGAGTATTCTAAGCTCAATTGGGCTGGAGAAACTTAAGAAGCATCCGATGGGAGCTAGAGTTGTGAGATGTGGGTATATGCTAATCAATCGCTGGCGCATCTCGCAGATCTTGCCCATCGAGGTCCTGCTTGACTTCGACATATGCCAACTCTTTTTCTAAGTTGGAAATATTGATATTAACATTGGTAAGCGTGAGACCATATAATGCAACGTCGTATTTATTCCACTATATATTCAGCAGCCATTCCGCCGCCATATCTGAATGTACGAGTCAGAGAGGAATATCATCTGTGGCATTATAGGTTCCACCTGCAGGTCACGCATCATATACCACTTGTCGTCTGCAAGATTGTGTGTGTAAACCAGGTAGCGGCCATCTGCGGAAGAGGAATCGTCGGCAGCATATACCGCAGACTGGGCCAAGCCATCATTGTGGTGATTCGGGTTCTGTGGCAACTGCTCTGGCCGGCCATCATGGCATATGTTCGAGATGAGATCGTATGTTGCGCTGGAATCTTTGGGCAGCACAGTCGTGTCCTTGGGGAGCAAGTCGCCAAATGGGACATTGCGGATAGGATAGTTGACAACGGTCGGGTTCTTTTCAATCGAAAGTCCGGACTTTGAGAACCGGCGGATGTGGCAGATAATGTATCTGGGTAGCGTAAGCAGTTTGTAGCTTCTTGCTTCCCCTTTCCACTCAGCTACAGTCGATCCATTGTAGCGCTGGAGCAGTGTCACCAGCGCCACCTGAGGAATAGTGCTCCTGTCGTCGTTGTCGTCATCGTCGCCACCATCGTCGGTAAACAGGGGCTTTGGCGGCAGGTCAAGAGACAGTGTCAGAAACGGTGTTTTGCTAACCTTCACAGAGTCATTGTGAGAGTCAATCTCGATTGGATCATTTTCGTTTGGGCGTGATTTTGTGTCCACAAGCGGCTGGGCTGTGATCTGTAGTTCGCCCTGGAATGTGCGATACACAACGCTGCTGTTGCGCTTGCGAGTGCCACCTAGGTCAATGTGCAGTGTGTTGAGTAACCACGTAAGGAAATCGAAGGCATCCCCAGGAATATCGAATCTAAATCTGCGCTTGGATCGTACGCCGACCTCTTGTACAAGTTCGTGTGGACTAGCGTGTGCCTTGAAAAGTTTTGGGTGCCATATTTTCCGCACAAGACCGCATAGACGTTGCACGAGCGGCGTCTGCTTGTCCATATCGGATAGCAGTAGAAGGGTATCGCGAATCGGAGGAACGTGTGCCAGCGCCTGAAAGACGACATTCATGTAGTCGTTGCGCTTGACCCTATTCAGGCCGACAAAGCCAGCCAGGTATGGCTTGCCACTGAGATCCTGAGCATGCTCACATGCCAGATCCAGCCTTTCGACCTGAGCTGATGTGAATGTGGGGCGAATCGTCGCCTTGATGTCATTGAGAGAGCGCTCCTCAACCTCGTAGTTGTCTGGGAGTACGTATATCTTTAGCGTCTGCAGATTGACAAAGACATGATGGTCGTCGTTGATGCTGTGCAGGTATGCGTGCGTCTGCTTGCCGCGCCCCTGGTAGTACTTGCCACACACAAGACAGGCGTACACATTGTTGGTTGAGAGCGATACCGAGCATATATGCTCAAAGTCAAAGTCCAGGTTAGCTCTGTTAACGGTGTCGAGGTAAATTCCCTCGATTCGGGTGGAGATAATTTCGCTGTCATTATCGCTGTCGTAGTCGCTCCCAGACGGGTCGCTGTTGTCTATCGTTGCTGGTATGTCGACGCGTCGTGCCTTGGCCGGCGAGGGAGTATCCTCGTAGTCATTGCCGGTATCGTCATTGCCATAAACGGCATGCCGCTTGCGTGCCAATGTCATTTTTTTGTTGAAAAGAGCAAATAAAAGATCCAATGGAAGAGATCCAGTGTTTGATCTTTTTCACCTCTCTCAACTTTTATCTCAAAAAATTTTAAGCAAAAATGGTTGTGGAGCAATCGATTGATAGTGGGCCAGCCTCGAATGTACATTCTGGTGTACGAACAGCACAGCAGAGTGGTATTCCGGCCGAACCCAGTACCCAGAGCAGGCCGCTCCACCGCCGAGGCCTCTACGACGACGCACGGCTCGAGGAGATCTTCCGGCGAAGAGTCGAGCGGCTGGTGCAGCGTCCGCCGTCCAAGATGTCGCGAAGACTGCAGGCCATCAACTATGCTCTGATGTTTGGTGTTGGGTCGTACATGGTGCTCTACCAGGACTATGGCGATCGGCCCCACTGCTTTACAGGGCTGCGTAAATGGTACTTTGGCAAGGTTGACACGCTGTGGACGTTATCTAGCGAGGAGGAAAAGGAGCTTCGTGAGCGTGGACAGCTCAGGTGATCTGCCTCGGCAACACGGGCCGTTGATCCTGCTTTTGCGTATTGTCAGCCGAGCAGCAGTAACCGTGTGACCGAGAAGTGAATGTCATCCAATCTCTGTTGACTGCACAACAAAACTGTGCCGGAAAAATACGCGCACACTCTATCGATTTCGGCGCTTGGTTGTCTGTTCCAAACAGCCGCACGTCCCTCCTTTTTTTTATCTTTTCCTCTCTACACACCAATTAATGTTCCTTTTTTCTCTCTTTCTCTCTCTCTTTCCGTATCATATACTCTTGTTGAAAGCTTAGCACAGACCTGGCGTGAACAGGGTCTCATATCATATGTCGCGCTTTCCGGCTGCAGATAGTAGCGGTGGCAACAGAAGCAGACGCCGCGCTGCCAAAGCTTTTGGCAAGGGCACCCATGGAGGTCTAAGGACCGCTGTCGCGGAGAGCAGCGACCATACGCCATTCTGGAATGTCGCTGACGCATCAGGACCTATTATTGCGGGCGACAACAGTCTGGTCCCGGGACCTAGTGTCATAGGGACGGGTTCGCGCCTGCGAGGCCAGTCGTCTAGTCAGCGCGAGTCAGCACTATCTCTGGTGTCTACGAACGAAAGCATACATAGCCATGCGCATGCAAGCAGCGAAGAGGACGTGCATATATCGTTGGGAATTCAGAGTGGCATTGAGCGCGTCTGGCACGCAGCCCTTGAGAGAGTCGGCTCGCTATCTCTGGCCTGGCAGAGCGAGGGTTTGCAGACACGTGGTGGTACATCATCCGCGGTAGATCCGTCCCTCATTTTTGGAAGCAGTCTTGCGCAGAAGCACATGTCTACGAACGAGAAAGCTTCCAATGACCACCATCGCATCCGAAGACGGGCGCGTAGAAGTAGGGCGGTTGTTCGGCCTCGCAGCACAACACACACATCTAACGGATCTAGCAACAATACCGTGCGCTCCGACGAACATGCCCCACTGCGCCGGCAGGAGCTAGACAGTCGTAGGGAGGCGATGCTGCAGAGTATGGCGCAGGATGGCGGGTTTAGTGACCACGTTGCCGAAACGCGCAGGGTAAAGGATAGGCGCGCAACTATGAGTCGCCAGCATCGCAGATCGAGACGAGCAGAGAGGTTGAGACGACCGCCAATGCTGGATCTGCCTGTGGCTGAGATATCTGGACCCGTGAACAACATATCAGTGCAGGTACAGGCGCCAACTCTGCAGTCCGACCGGTCCGACAGGGATACATCAGTGCCAGGGCGGTTCAGACGGAGACCTCGAACATCGATTCGTCTCGAGAGACTCCTTCCACCAAAAACGCCCAACTCGCCAAATAAGATCCGAACTGTATCGTTGCCACGGGACTCTGCAGCCAATAGTATGGTTGCTACTCTTACAGGAAGCCCACTCAGCCGAAGACTACAGATTCCAACACAGTCAGCGCGAAAGTACTCGGATGCTGGTTTCCGAGCCCCGGTAGACATGTTTTCGGCTGCCGATGGCCTTCGATCTATTTCATGTCTGGCAAGTACGCACAGGCGTGCAAAAAGTCTGCCAGACGCACCCAGAGTTTACGAGACTGTGCGCTCACAGGGCGGAATGGATAGGCACATGCATAGAGGAGGCGGTGCTCTAGAAGCGGCTTCAGATGTAAAGAGCTTGCTGCCAAGCTCACGCGGTAACGCTATACAGGGCGATTCGTGCCTTTCTTCGCTTGAAGATCGTGTTTCAGGTATGTTCACTGAACTTGGGCTGCAGTCACCGTATATAGAGGTATCAGGCATAGGCAGGGATGCCAATAGGTATGTCGATGGCCACAGTAACCATGACGACAGAGGCGGATTTAGCAGCAAAACAAGGGGACACAGTAAACATCCTAGATACCACGAGATGGAGCCAGTTCCCTGGTTCTACCAGACCCAATATGCTATTGACAGTATACGTCGCGGTGCAATTGAACGAGATGTGCTTCTGGTTGACGATGACTCTAGCTGTGCAGACTACGCAGATTCAGTACAAGATTATCAGAACCAGCTCTATGCAGCAAAGTTCAGCCGTAGCATTGGTGACAATGGCGGTGGTGGCGGTGGCAGCAGTAGTCGTGCTCCTCGTGGTTTGGAGTTGAATCCCCATCGAAGGCTGACAGGTACCAGTGGTCTATCTACCGTCGATGGGAGCATTGCATCTACTGCTTTCGACAATAGTCAGCAGCACCGCCCACCGTTTAGCCCACGCAATTGCTCGTCTAGACGGCCCGGCGCAAGTGTATATGGCTCAATGCCAAACGAATGCAGATCGTGCAGCGACCAGAAGCAGCCGTGTAGTCAGATGCACAACATACTTGCACGCATTGAGCAGACTGACCAGTACATCTACAGTATCAGCAGAAATGCATCTGCTGTTGACTCCCTGCTCGCAGATCTTCGTTCCCAGTCGCGATCCCTAGCAGAGATCCTTTCCATATCGCAAACCCGTGCGTCAGCGCTTGGTCATACCGTGGCCCAATCGATGAATTTTGCATTTCCGGCGCCAACAGTGGCAGGGACGGCCGGTAGCACTAGATGTGCTGAAAGCGTCACCTCGTTCGGTTCCAGTCGGGGAAACAGCAATTCTCTCAGGGACTACCATTTGCTGTCCAAGAAGGCGCATGACTTGCACAAAAGACATGCCCAGATACTCGATACGCAACATTGTGCATCAGACTCGGATCATGGACTGTTAGCAGCACGCCAAAAGACAGGCAGAAATGCAAGTGTTCGTGATCCAAGCGAATCCCCACGGCATGTAGCGGCAACGACCAGATCCTCGAAAAGGGACAAGCGCAGCGACACATCGCGTCAACGACGGCCAGAACAGCCCATCCCGGTTAGGATTCAGCGTATTGACAAGCAGTGGTGCGAGTTGCGTGCCGTCATTACCCAGCTGGGACTTGAGAGCGCTGACGGTAATAAAACGACACATAATGCTGCTGTCGTCACGGCAGAAGGATTGAAGCTGATCCAGCGTGTCCTAAAAACAACATTGGATTCTCTGGGCGCAGCGCAAGCCACAGCCACACTGGAAAGTGTCGAGCAGCAACATCTCTAGAACAAACAGTGTTTCGCAATTTAATAGTAAAATAGAAGCTCACAATACTATATTTCTAGCGACGAAATCTGTGTCTGCGACTCTTTCAGCATCGACGTTAGCGCGCTGTCACCGATTACAGGGGCGGCAGAGCCTGCTCTAGCTACCGCCTGCCGCTTGCGATACCAGGCGATAATTAGATCCCGATCGGTTCGGATGGCCGCTTTTTGGCACTTTTTGATTGTTCCAGACACATGCCACATCCGTATGGCACACGGGTATTTGTTAATGTTGGTTACTAGAGACAGTGCCGAAGAAACCATTTTACAGTGATCTCGGGGGACTCGTATGATTCCCAATTTAGTGTGCGAGCTGAAGTATTTGACTACACTGGGTTAGAATAGCATTCGAAACGAACAAGGTATTTTAGTCGTGTATATTAGTGCGAATCAGATAGTAGCTGGTCGTATGGCCATATGTTACCTTGAAACCCCGATAGGATGTTTCCTGCACCCAGATCGCCAAAATTTAGCTTGACGTTTTCGCGAACAATGCTATTGATATGTTTAGCATGCATTACGGCCTGGCGACCCCGTTGATCGCTGGAGCCTGGGGCTCTTTCGGCGCCATCTACAAGCGCATTCTGGTCATACTGGAGCACTTCAAAACAGATATAGCGATACTTGAATCTAACCATTCAAACTACCGGTTTCTAGAATATATTTAAAACAAGAGCGTGAGAGAGACAAGACGATATTCGTGTTTTTTTTACATTTATAAAATGTACAAATTACGCAATATTTTGCGATCGAACTATATTCCAAGTATGGGTATTAAATATGACTGTTTGTAGTTCAAGACTGGTCAGACATTTTGCAGACGATTAAAACCTTTGTATTTAGCACACTGAATGCAAAGTTCCCTTGTCGTCAAACTTGGAGATTCCGTCAATACTGCTCGAAAGACTGGAGACTGTAGAGTTGACGGTATAAGACATGTTAGACGATGAATCGTGGCGTTTCTTGTAAACAGACGCGCGGAGCTTGAGGAAAAGATGCTTCTTGGACTTATCAAAGAAGGGGTGGTTAATGAATATGAGCATATTAAGCATTCCCTGGGTTGCCGGTATAATACTAGCTACAACGTATAGCCACATCGGAGTCTGGACGATCATGTTGGCAACCAGAATCCATATTTGCGTGAAGATGGGAACTAGTGGGTAGCAGATGCACCGATTGATGGCCGACAAAATCTTGTGTTTAACGGTGACGGAACCGTTGGTATCAGACTTTCCACACCAGTACGCGTTGCCTTCGGGGTGATTAAGCTTCTTGTCTGTATCCCTTGCAGTCTCAAGCGTCCTCCAGTAGATCATACATACAAAGATTAGGAGGGCTGCACAGCCAGCGAGCACCCATGCCCACTTTGTCGCCCAGGATGTTGCCTTGTAGTAGGTGGGATCCGAGTATATATGAAAGACTTGGGCTTGCGTTGCCCATTGCACCTTGGTATAGATGTAAAGAACCGGGTGGGTGATGATAAAGCCAAAAAGAAAACTAACTAGCTCATAATATGGACCGATACGATGGTGGATGTGGCCTTTTCGAAGAGCAATGGTTAGCACCATCTGTAAGCCAACACAAAAACTAAGATTGACAAAGGAAACGGTGGCTGCAGACATGAGCCAGTGCATAACACGCAGCTGCATCTCGGGACGGGTGCTCATGTAGTCGTTGTAGTATGTACATATCTGGCAAACGGAGTATATAAGGTCGCAGACGGCGATGGAGGCCGGGATTCGGAACGAGACCATTCTGATCAAGTGGCGATGGCGTGAAAGGTTGATGATGGCTAGGGCAATGACAATAATGGAAGAGACTATTGACGAAACATTAAAACCGAAGCAGACAACGGCCCACTGGCCAAGGACGCCGTGGGGATACGGATTGGACGACATTTTCCGCAGAGCAAATATCAATAGATGTGTACGTATATACTAGTCTAAGTACTAATAGAAAAGGTGGAGGAAATGAAAGGTGAGCATACAGAAGAAAGTATTGGGATGGAGAGACATATACATTGAAGGGAATAGGGGATGACTTATATCCTAATTTTTAATTGCGGCAAAAGCAGTGTTGCAAATGTGTGGATGTAGAGATGGCGATAATTATTTCGCTTTAGACACTCTTCATACACTCTGGAAATGCATATGTTGCGACAACTGTGAATGCGAGGAGCGACAGGAAAAGAAGGTTTAATTGCAAGGGCGTTTTTGAAAATGTTGTGGCAAGACATAAAAGGCAATGTGGACACACATACATATGAGATTTGGGGAGAGAAAATCACTACGAAAAAAGGGTACATTGTTTGAATCTCAAAAAAGAAGCATCGGAGTCTGCAGATAAATGCGTCTAATAGCGGTATAAAACACGATCCCGAGATATGAATGGTCTGGATCTAAAGAAAGCGCACGATTGACGGCTGGTGTCAACGATGATTGAATTCTGGTTTAATTTTTGATTCCGAAAGAGAGGGCATTCGCAGATACATTGAAGGTATCGATTCTAATATCAATCTGTCGCTCTAATCCGGTTTGCGACACCAAGTCAGGTTTAGGATTTTCAATTGCGAACGTGGGTCTCGTTCTCCCACGTTGACTACGAATCGGCATGTGGAAGTCAGGCCTAATTAAGAAGACACAGGGGACTGGTATGAGATGCAGCGGAAGTGCATTTGGTCTGCAGCGCATAATGGTGTTTACAATGTTTATTAGAAGGGTGGGGGTGGGGGATGTGGAGTAGACATGGTGGTGCGCAGGACAATTGGCCCTAGTCTTGGTGGGCATGGTGGGGATCCGTGTCGCTGCCGATGTCGTTGCTGCTTGGGGAAGCCGAATCGGCATCATCGCCAACGACCTGCATGGTCAGGGCTGGGGACAGGCCGGTCAGAACAGCAGGATAGATGCCGCGGGCACATATTCCAGAATAGGCAAGGACGACGAGCCAGGATGGGTGGGTCTGCAGATAGGCCCAGAGCAGCCATGGCAGGTGGAAAAGCAGGTGCAGGCCCGCAGCAGCCTGGGCAAAACGCACGTAGTGAGGCATGGTGACACGGACCCTGATGGTGTCGGGGTCGTCGAGCGGAATTTCGACGAGGCGCGTTCTGGGGCTGGCCAGGACGGAGGCGCAACCGGCAGCAGCAAGCATCAGGCACATGGATGTGGCGGGGATGACGACCAGGAACAGGGTCGGGTAGACGGACAGGGATGTGACGAGCTTGTAGGAGAGGGCGAGGGCAAGCGACGCGGCGGCCGGGCCATAGTAGTCGCAGACGGAGGCTTCGGTGTGGCGGCTAACGACGCCGAACATGGCCAGGATGTGGATGGCAAGGAAGGCAAGCACAAGGAGATAGCAGATCTGGGCGGCCAGGGCGACGCGTACAGCCATGTCGAGATAGGGCGCCAGGGCAGGGGCGGCGTCGGAGCCGACGAACAGCAGGCACAGTACGACCAGCACGGTGATGATGTCGCCGGCGGCCAGCCAGCAGAGCAGATACAGCGTCGGCGACTCGGACGCCGGGTCGCGGTACTCGAAGAGGTGGCGGCGGAAGCGGGCAATGGTGCGGGCCGACAGCAGCAGCGTCAGCAGACACAGCGCGGCGCAGACGGCCTGCATCGGCGGCGCGGGGCGGAGAGAGTCCCAGGACATGGCGGTGGAGACGGAGATGGCGCGAGGGGGGTTGGTTGGATGTGGATGGCGGCAGGGCTTCCGGCGCAGGGCGGCTGCCGGTGTTCCGCGTGCGGCTGGCGGCACTTATGGCTCGCACCTGACGTGGCCGCGGCGCTTACTTGCCGCCGACGGCCCATGTGCGGCGGCGGCTGGCGCGCCACAGGTGCCACATCAGGGCCAGCTCGCGGTGCTGCAGGCGGCGGTCGAAGACGTCGAAGTTGGCGGCCTCGAGGCGCTCGAGCCAGTGCTTGACGGGCACGGCGGCCAGCAGCGCCGGGAAGGCGGCGGGCGGGGCGGCGGGCGCATAGACCTCGGCGGCGCCGCACAGACGCGTGTAGGCGCGCGTGGCGAGGTCGTAGACGGCGGCCTGCAGCTGCGGCGTCGAGCGCGGCGCGGCGTAGAGGTCGTCGACGTCGACGGCGTGGCGCGCCACCAGGTCGGCCGGCAGGTCGCAGCGGCGCTGGGCCAGCAGCCGCGGCAGCGAGCGCGTGGCCGTGGCGATGGCCGTGGCCACGCCGATGGCGCGCGCGGCGTTGTCGGCGTGCATGTCGCGCACGCCCAGCGCCTCGAGGTGCGGGTGCAGCAGGCACGCGTACGCGCGCTCGCCGTAGCGCTCGACGTCGGCCACGGTGGCGAAGCCGGCCGCGCCGAGGCTGCGCTCGCGCTCGGCCACCAGGCGCCGCAGCCACGTGCGCGAGATGCCGTGGCGCTGCACGGCGTCGTGCACGCTGCGCGCGACGGGCGTGCGGTCGGGCGTGTCGGAGTACATGCGCTGCACGCTGTCGCGCCAGAACGCCAGGCGCAGGCGCGCCGCGGCGTCCGAGCCCGAGCCCGGCGCCGAGCCTGCGGCCGCGCCCGTGGCGGCACGCACGACCTCGACGTTCAGCGCGCGCACGGCCCAGACGGCCTCGCGTGCGGCGCGCGGCGAGAACAGCGACACCAGGTAGCCGTCGAGGTCGTGGCGCTGCACGAGCCGGCGGCAGTACTCGATGTCGGCGCGGGAGGCGAGCGGAGGCATGCTTGGTGATCTGGGTTTGGGGGTGCGGGGATTAGGCGATTAGACGATCTGAGGATTCTGGCGAGATAAGGTGTCGCAGTTCCCCCGCCCTATTAATAGCCGGTCGCTGGGCCGGCGCTGCGGAGCAGTCGGTTTTGGGAGGCGCTTCAGCAGACATTGATGGTGTTTATTGGGCGAACGAAAGGGGACTAGGCGAGACAATGGGCCGGGGCTGGTCCGGGTGAATGCGTACCAGGTAGCGTTTGCTCAGACAGGCCCCACTCAGAGCTGCATCTCAGAAGATCGAGCCGAGGATCTGAAGGATCCGAAGAGCTGCTTGGCTAATGGTAGTAATTATAGTGATAATACGATGCTTGAAACACGCTAGCTACGCTGAAAGGGACGCCTACGCCCGCTTCGCCTGCTGCGTCGGGTCGACCTCGAAGCGCAGGTCCCAGCCGATCTGCGGGCCCAGCGCCGGCAGCACCTCGGCAACGGTGTTGACGTCCTTGTCGCCGCGGCCGCTGACGCAGATGACCACCTGCTTGTCGGCGCCCAGCGCCTGCGCCACGCTGCGGGCCTGGAACACGGCGTGCGACGACTCCAGCGCCGGGATGATGCCCTCGAGCTGCGCCAGCATGCGGAAGCCCTCCAGCGCCTGCGCGTCGGTCACGGCGTGGTAGTCGGCCCGGCCGGTGGCGCGCAGCCACGCGTGCTCGGGGCCCACGCCCGGGTAGTCCAGGCCGGCC
>JANBOJ010000384.1:0-12113 GCA_027574685.1 Coemansia erecta | reverse complement strand
GGAAACGGTGGTAACGGTGGTGGAAACGGCGGCAATGGCGGCGGCAACGGTGGTGGCAACGGCGGTAACGGCGGCAATGTCAACGCCTGCGGTGTCACTCCGGGCCAGATCTCCGCCCTCACCCCGCTCCTCAACAAGCTCGGCCTCTCGACCACCGTCGATGGTGTCAAGCAGCTGGTCGACAAGCTCCTGTTCAGCGTCGGTGGTCTGCTCGAGAGCCCCGGCATTAACGGTCAGGGCGGTGTCATCTCTCTGGTCAACAACCTGGTCAAGGGTCTTCTGGGCCAGCCTCTGGATCTGCACAACACTGTCGATGCCGTCACCAGCATCCTCGAGAACCAGGTTCCGTGCCTCCTGGACACTCTGCTCCCCAAGCCATAAAGTGTTTTTCGCTCCCTAAACTTTTCTCTCTTATCGTTTAATATTTTACACAGCATTCTCTCTCTCTCTCAAATTTTGCTTGAAAACTCGGTGATGGTCTTTGGTGGCGCATCTTGCAGCGCCTGATTATGCACGGCGCCACACTCCCAAGCCGTAACTTTTTTCCATATGCACAACAATAACTTTTTTACGAGACTTCTTGAAATCAGTGCGTGCGTCACATTTTTGCATTGTATTTTGAATTGACGACAAATTGAAAATTGACCGAAGGCTGTTGCCAGCACTATTCCACGAGTATAAACCAAAGACAATGAAGTTTCAACTAGCGCACCAAGATGCGACCATTCTCTGAGCAGCCATCGTGGCTTCCTCTTTGTTCACGCAGATGGTCTTTGTGTCTGCGGACGGTGAGAATGCAGCGACTAAAGCTCCCCAAGAGTAATGACGAACAAGTCCGCAAAGACAAAGATTAATTTTCATAGCTGTCTCTTGCGATAGAAAAAAAAAAGAGTATAATGCGCCAAAGTTAACAATACACGACGCACTCTTCCATGCCCTGTTAACTCTTATTCTTTGGCAACAAAAAACTAACCGCCAGTTGTGTTCCGTTTGCAAAAACAAGCACACAGACGACAGCAGATGGCAAGCGCGATTTTCCTTCTACTTGTTGAATCCCAATACAGCGAAAACCCCAAGGCGTCCAAGCGCTCCAAGAGAATACAAGACGCTCGGACAGCCTATATAAACCCGGCGTTTCCAGACTGCCAGAATCCAAAGTTTCCATATCCCAGTTCCCCCAATAAACTTCGGTTTTATACTTCCACACATCTTCAATCGGTATCCTATTTTGTTCTTTGAAAATGCGGTTCTCTACTACTCTTGTGGCTTTCGCTATGGCTGCCTTTGCCGTTGCTAACCCCGTTGGTCGTCGCAGTGTGTGGAACGAAGTTGGAATTGCCGGTAGTGTCAACGTCGCTCCCTTCAACTACCCGTATCCGTATCCGTTCCCAGGTCATCCCGGATTCCCCGGACATCCCGGATTCCCAGGCGGCAGCACTCCTCCTGGTGGCTCCACCCCGCCTGGTGGCTCGACTCCTCCTGGTGGCTCCACTCCTCCTGGCGGATCCACTCCCCCCGGTGGCTCTACTCCTCCTGGTGGCAGTACTCCTCCGGGTGGCAGCACTCCTCCGGGTGGCAGCACTCCTCCGGGTGGCAGCACTCCTCCTGGCGGCTCCACGTCTCCTGGCGGCTCCACGCCTCCTGGCGGCTCCACGCCTCCTGGCGGATCTACTCCTCCCGGTGGCTCGACTCCTCCCGGCGGATCCGGCGGCAAGAACGCCTGCGGTGTCAGCCCAGGCCAGATCTCGGCGCTCACTCCTCTGCTGAACAAGCTCGGTCTCTCGACCACCATCGACGGCGTCAAGCAGCTCGTTGACAAGCTTCTGTTCAGCGTCGGCGGTCTTCTTGAGAGCGGCGGCGTCAACGGAAGCGGCGGTGTGGTCGATCTTGTCAACAACCTCGTCAAGGGCCTCCTGGGCCAGCCTCTCGAGCTCCACAACACGGTTGATGCGCTGACCAGCATCCTCGAGAACCAGGTCCCGTGCCTCCTGGACACTGTTCTTCCCAAGCCATAAATCCATCTGCACTAATCATCATATTTCATTCTTTAAGCATCATATTCAATATACATCACATCGAGAGATCTTTTTTTATTTGGTCTGATCTGGAACATAGCTCTGGAACCGATAGTCAAAGGCTTGCTGCTGCTGTTGCTGACGGTTCATTGCTGGCTGTTGGTCGTGGTCAGAAATTTGACCCAAGGATGTAGATCCGACGTGTGGGTTGTTCTGGTACATCGCCTGCTGGCTATGCGTCGCAGAGATCGGAATCGTGCCAGGCCCTGCAATGCTTGCCGCCAGGTTATGAGGAATACCCACTCCGGCTTGTGACGCAAACGCCATCTGTGCCGCGTACCGCTGCTGCATCTGTTGATGGGGCATAAACTGGTTCGATTGCTGGCCCGACATTGATGCCGCAAGAGCTTGAGTACTGACCGCATCGAGACCCATGTCAGACGCTAGGCGTACTATTGCCGATCCAAATAGTTCGTTCTCTTGTCCACTGCCAGCACCGCTACTGACCATCTGCTGCTGCTGTTGCTGTCGCTGCTGGTGGTATTGAGGCTGGTACTGTTGTTGGTGCTGATGCTGATGCTGCTGCTGGAACCCGTACCCACTACCAACACCACCATTGTCAGCCGCTTGCATGTCGGATGGACGCATGCGTTTGTTAGGTGGCATTGCAAGCTGATTCGCCATCATCGAGGTGCTTCCGTCAGGCTTGATGTCGCCATAGATCGACATTGCTGGCTGCGATGGTCCCATGGCGCCCGAAGCTGTCGCTGGCATCCGTGCATCATATGGGCGCTTAGTAGACATCGACAGTGCCATGTCATCAGCAGCCGCGCCCGACATCATCGACTGGTGCTGATGCTGATGTTGCTGCTGTTGCTGCTGTGCCCGGAGCGCGTTGATATGCGACGCCATCGCCATTGATGCTGGCGCAGAGCCCGGTGGCGGTGGCACTGCAGTATTAGGGCCAGAAAGTAGGGCCTCAAGCAGCGGCAGAGTACTGATGTCGTTTGTGCCGACTGGCTGGGCGGTGGCACTCATCAGAATCGACGACGGCGTCGCCAGCGAGCCCTCCGCAAAGGTCGACAGCGACTGCATATTGAGCGACTGGAGATTATCTGCAATCCCGGAGAACGACGTGTTCGGGAACTCTGCCGCCGGCGCACTGGCTGTGCTGCGCTGCTTCGAGGCAATCGCGCTTGATAGGTTAGCATCCATATGATCAGACATCTGGCTGGTTGTACTTGCCGAGCCAAGCACACCGCTGCCAACAACGGAATTTGTCGTCTGTGCCGAACCGGTTCCTACCGTGCCGATGGATGCTGTCGCCGAGCTTAATGCGTGCTTGCGAAGACGCGTTCCATGTGCATTGCGCGTGTTGAGCGAACGCGGCGGGCGACAGGCCAGTTTCCAATACCCGCGCATAGCATTCTGTAGCCACCTGGGGCACGCGCCGGGAGTACTCGAGACAGACAGCGGCGCCTCGTTTAAGTCAAGACTCAGAAGCCGCAGACGGTGATCCAGAGCCATCGTAACTGCGTCGATGCTGCGCAAAAAGTATTCGATCGTTACGCCGCTAAGCTCAATTCCAGGCACGGGCTTCTCGCTATCTGCATATCCTGTCTCGACCTCGACCTTGCTATTCTGAAGCAGGTCGTACACCGTGACCTTGCGGCCCTTGCTCTGCTGCTGCGGTAATGCCAGTCGGCCCAGGAGCTCAGAGAAGGAGTCGCCCATGTCAAAGTTGATCGACTGAAGCTTGTTCTCGGCCTGCTCTCGGCAGATGCGCGAAAGCTGGCGCTCGTACAGGCGTCGGTAGTGGTGAAGGTCGGTGCTCAGAGCTAGGGGCATCACGTTCCACGCGGTGACTAGCTTGGCCAGATTTCCAAAGCGGGACCAGGCACTGGCACTCAGATGTGCAGTATCGGTCCCCTCGTTTGTAGTCTCGACCGAGCGTAGCCGGCGACGACTGGGCGCAAGACTGCCGCCTGGAAAGAGCTTGTCGTGGTACATTAGCTGAATCTTGCCTGGCGAGAACTGAAGCGACTGGGCATGTCTGCCATGTTGCCGCAAAAGCTGGTCCTCTGCCTCGCGGTGGACCTCGGCCTTAAATTCGATCCACTCGTCGGCGACAGCGTTTGCGTCGATCAGGGGCATGTTTGACAGCGAGCGCTCGACGCCCGTAAGCTGTAAACTCTCGGCATGGGCGGCCGTGTTCTGTGAAAGATGCCTTGCAAGCACTTCGGCCGCCCCTTCAGCAAAGCTGCGAGCGCCAGCTCCTGTCCGTGGAAACTGCGTCGGGTCCCACATGTCGGACATCGCCTGGATTGTCGCAATGTCTCGAGCACAAAACCGCTGGTGGAGATCATGGAGAATGGACGACGATACAGTACGAATCAGCTCAACCAGACTGGCCTGGCTTGTTGCCCCGTGATAGTTGGCAACGGCAAACGTCCGAAACAGACATTCGGCACCACCACTGCTTTTGATGCTGTTATCGGTCAGCTTCATAAACTCGTCCAGATGGAAGCCGTGGTACTCGTCGTCAGCGCCCTCTCCAGACACGACCTCGCCACCCTCATCTGTGCTGCCGCTATCGTCGCCATACATCAGCGTGATCGACTCGATTGCGTCTCGGACAGTCCCGATGTAAGCCCGCAGCCGCTGATCCAGCGTGTGGCTTGTGGGCTCGGCTATCTTGCCCAGGGCACGGGTCGGCATGTCGCTGCGGCTAGCAATATCGATGACCGGCTTGATCTGAAAAAGGATATCCGCCATAAAATGCACGCAGCCAAGGAAGCTGTAGTCGCGTAGCTGTGTCAGAAGCACATCAGCTGGCGGACACCTGCCAACACTCTTGCGCGATCCAAGGCCGCCGAATGACGAGACTAGAATATCAACCACCGGCAGTGGAATCTGGAGCGACTGACGAGGCGACCTGGGCGTGGAGCCGACCACGTCGGCGCCCATGTCCGGAATCGCGCCGGTACCGGGTGCAGCCGCATCCACGCGGCCGGGTGTCTTTGCCAGAGCCACAACGGTGGCCATAATCTGCGATATGTTGCGTGTAATCGCAATCACAATCGACGGCGTTAGCGATATCGGCAGCCGGGTACTGAGAGACCCCTCGCCCAGGAAGATCTCGTAGAGCGTCTTGTAGAGCATCTCCTGGAACTCGATGCCAAGGAACGCAAATCGGGATGGGTGCGAGTACATAAACAGACATAGGTCCATCAGCGTCATAGCAAACCGCACAAAGTCGTCGCTGCGGTTGGTGATTTCCTCGTACACCTGCGGTGAGAGAGAGTTGGCATATGTGAACAGGCCGTGCCAGTGAATGACATGCGGCTGCCGCCGCCTCTCGCTCTCCTCGTCTTCGCGGGACACAGGCCTCTCGCACGAAACGCAGACAAGGCGACTAGTGTCAATCTTGGCCCGGTCAAGCAGTGCAATTACAAGACCAGTCGCGTCTCGCCGCGCCAGTTTCCCGTTATACTCGTGGTACAGATGCATGCACCTCCAGAAGCGAGTTACAACCTGTAGACCTCTCTCGGATGTCGGGTCACGACGGAGATAGCGCAGATAGAGCAGCACATGTGCAACCAGGCTGTTGTGCTCGCGCAGGGGCGCCTCGTCGATAATTACCGAGAACGCGGGCGACTGGCTGACTTCGTCTTTGACTAATGACAAAATTTCGCTCGAGACTACATGCTGTAGCGTCCTCGCGGCCTCGGCACTGTTCGAATATGCCCCGGCCAATCGTAGCTCAGTGCTGTCATTAGTGTTTGTCGATGCTGCACTCGATCCGATATCTGAGAGCGGTGTCGGCTGGATCTGCAGGCGGTAGAGCTCGCCGACAGAGCTGATTGGCAGATTGAGCCGCATGGCTTGCAGCAGGGCCTGAACCGCGTGCTCGAATTCGCGTGCATACTTTTCATCCGGCTGCGCGCCCGAGCTGCCATTGGTCGTCTCGCGACTGACCTTGCGAATAGTGTGAACCCCCGTTTCCGACAGAGCATCGACTGTTGCCGCCGTTGCTGACGCGCTGGTTCCGGGTGTCTGCGACCCGGCGAATGCATTGGGCACCGGTGGTAAGGTTCTTCCATGGGCATGGTGGCTGTGGTGCTGACTAGTCGACGGATGGTGTGACTCGTCAGCGACGCCCTCGGTCGTCGGAGTGCGTCTACTCGCGATTGTAGTGATCGAGTCTGCCGTGATATACGAGTCGACGCTGGCTGAAGGCTGTGCGACCATTTTGCGGTCAACTACCCGGTCATTAGCACCGCTTCCGTCGAGTGTATCCGCCGACACCGCCTCGGCTGCGTCAGGCCTGGTGATACCAATTACGGGCTCGTTATAAGCTGCCTGCTTTTGATGCCATCTTGCCTTTGTCGCTTCATGCTGCTGTTGTTGTTGCTGTTGCAGCTGCTGATTCGGCAGCTTTCGAGATGCCGACGCGAGTCCCCGCTGCTGTTCTTGATTTTGCTGCTGCTGTTGGTGGTGCTGCGATTGTGGCAATGGGTGTGTTGACTGTGCTTTCGAATCGAGCGGCGTAGCCATCCACATCCCGTCCTCAAACACCAGCGCAACATTCCTGCCAGTCTCGTCGTCCGCTAACAAGTCCTTGGGCGTGTACTGCAGATGTGCGATGCTCTTTTGGTGATCATTGCTCGATGAATGGTCGACAAGGGCCGAGGTTTTGAAATTCCGGCTTCCGCGTTTGGCAAACTGATTGGCCCGCTTGCACTCCTTGCACATTGCGCACATCATGGCGTTCAGATTCGGTTCAAACCTGAGCCAGGGATACTCATACAGCCACTTTAGATTGAATCGCCGCTTGTCGCCACCAACAGCCGCACCAATGGTTATAGAGCTGCGGCCGATTTCAAGGATGCCGGCGTCTATCTGGTATCGCCCTCCTGGCAGCTGTGCAACCGCGCCCCGCTCGACAAGATCCTCCATGCGAATAACCCAGGCCGCGTTGAATGTCTCGCTTGATAATGCACCATTGACGTCAAGCGCTCCTGTGGGACTCGAGGAGTTGTTGGCCAGCTGGCGCTTGGGCGTAGTCGATGCGGATGCACCACGGCCGCGACCGCGACCACGGCCACGTCCTCGACCTCGTCCGCGGCCACCTTTCAGAGCGGCGCTTGGCGACATGGAGGCATCGTGTTCGTTTGGTAAGCGTTCATTCCCAAACATGGGTGTGCTCGCGCTGCTGTTATTGGCGCTATATGTTGCTAGTGGTGACGCCGTATGTGCGTTCCCGCTGGCCTGACCCGGGTTATATAGCCGTGGAGTCGAGAGGGGATCACCAACGCTCCCCGAGAATCTATCAGTACTGCTTGGTGTATGCTGCATCTGGAGCTGCTGCTGCTGCTGGTGTTGTTGTTGCCGCTGCTGCGCTTGTCCTAACAACAAGAACGTAGGGAAGGGCATATGATTAGGAGAAAGAGAAGATTAGAATAAAATGGAGTGAGAGAAAAGCGAGGATGGGATGCGGATATCAGGCAGAGTGGGGTGCGTCTGTCGGACTATCGGCCTCGATTTTTTTTCCCCGGGGAAGAACAAGAATAAAAAGACAAACAAAGATATGCACGTATGTGATGTGTGGTATGCGTGTGTCCGTGTTTGTGACGGGGTTACCAGTACACACGCACACACAACAAACAGAGGGGCCGGTGATGGCGAAGGGGAGGGGGAGAAAAGGACTAGGGTGCAGAGAGCTTTTGCTGCTTTAGGCTAGAGCGGAATAAAGCGATGGTGGGGGATTTGGAAATGGGCCAGAGCTAGAACGGGTTCTTTTTTGGTCGATTGAGTCGTTAAGTGGTGTTTTATGTCCGAAGCCAGCATATTTTTTAATCAAGCGCCTGCCTGGTCGCCGAAAGTGGCTAAAACCAATATAGTGGACAAGAGACCCTTGTAGAAATTATGTATTCTTTGAGGCTGCTCTGAGATGGCTGCAAATATCAGGCTCTCGGCCGTCTTTTTCTTCATTTCTTGGCGTTTGTCTCAGGATCGAATAATAGACCAAGTATTCTGGGATAAAAAGAGCTGAGCATGCCATCTTGTTCCCGTCTGACGTTGCGTAGTAAATAACAACACTGACAATGATTTTTGGGCCGAACAAGAGATGCGAATAATAGTCCGAGCATTCATTTCTCTTTCGCATCTCCTTCCCGGGACATAGGCAGAAAAATGAGGCTGCGAATAGACGCAGAGTGTGTTCACTTGATTGTCCAAGAGATTGAGAAATAATACAGAAAAAAGGAGGAAAACAGCAGTGGCAGACAATAGCAGACAAGAACAAGAGACAGGGAGGCAGGAAAACAGACGATATCTGAACATCGACGAGATATCACTTTCTCTCAAGCGGCAGCGACATGTTATCAATAGACAGGCAAGCCCTTGAGTGAGCTTGCAGGCAATGGTGACTAGGTATAATGCGCTCTTTGCTGCTATGTGAACAATCGCTGTACTAGCATACGTAATTGCAGGACGCACTGTCGTGGGGAGGAGGAGGAAGAGGGAATGACTAGAGATAGCGGTAAAGTCAAAACACAGGCAGGCGATAGCTGAGGCTTGTCGCAGTTGTTGTGCTGTTTTGCACCCCTTTCTGCAAACACACCCATGCACAGTGCACGCGGGTAAGAGAAAGTACAGAGTTTGGATCTACGTTACCTGATTCGAGACTGGTGCTCACAAAAATAGCCGGTGTTGTGGCAGTAGTCGCAATGGGGGTGCCGAATGTAAAATATGCTGGCAGTGGTGCCGGAGCGGCGGCTGCTGTTGTTAGCATTGCGGCAGCCAGGCTGCTGATGCTGTTGCTTCTCTGGAGCTGGACAGCGTCATTCTGCAGCTCGAGCGAGGTCAGAAAGCGGCTGATTGGGTGATTTGCCATCAGGTTGCTGGGCCCAGAGTTCTGCCTGACCGGAGCCTGCTGCTGCATCTGTCTGTTTTGCTGGGCCATACGCGACGCACTGACCTCCGACAGGAGACTTGTAGTAAGCGTGCGTGCAATTGCGGCTGCGGTGATTGTAGGAAACCCCGGTTGCTGCTGCTGCTGCTGCTGCTGTTGGATCTGTGAAAAGGCAGGCGAATTGGCGCCATTGAAGAAAACATTCGGCTGCTGCTGGACAGGATTTGGATTAGCTCCGCTACTGCCATCGCCCAAGGACGACTGCTGCTCCTGGCCATAGCGCATACTGGCTAACCCCATCACTGCTACCGATGATGTCGGCGTAAGCGACACCATAAAGCGGCCATCAAAACCAGCCTCGCCTGCCGACGCGGCCGTATCTCGCGATGTCGATGAAATTTGTCCACGAACAGCCAGGGAGCCGCTACTTGCGGTAGCATTCGTGTCTGTGTTATTCATAGAGGGTCAGCTCTCAGAAGCAGGCGTGCGTGTCTTATGAATCCGACTGTCCTTGCGCCCTTTGTGCCTCCGTTTGTTTGTTCGCTCTGGCTCCTTCTCTCTCTTTGGCTCGCTCCGCCTGGATTAAATAAGAACAGTAATAATGGATGCCAGTAGATAATGCACAGCAGGAAAATGGGCAAACCTCTTTTCTCACTCCCCCCTTTCGAAAGAAAGGACAGTAGAATAAGGCTGAGCGCTACAATCCGATCGCACCCAGAGAGGTGTAGAATTAGGCTGGGTGGCACTTCCTCTCGACCGTTATCTATAGCTGTTTTGTGTGATTTGTGACGATAATAAGGGCAGGAACAAAGGCGAGCGTTTATGCCTGTGGTCTAATTGTTATCTCAAACGGTAGGAAAGATGGTTAATATATAAATAGAAGAAATAAGAACCAGCAAATAAACAAGTGAGTCGAAAATGTACAACAAGAGCGAAGACAAGGAGGTGAGTAGGCTTGGAAGCAATTTTTTTCTTCTTCGTCAGCATGTAGCCGAGAGGGGAAAAACCAGCCGCGCGCATTCGCAAAACGGCATCGGAAAGAAGGAGAAAAAAGGGCGAAAAAGCCTGTTTTAATTCGTCGGTTCTACAAACTGGAAAAGTGGGCTGATTCGCGAAGCTTTTTTGGCTCGGTGGATTTACATTCTTTTTCACAATTGAAGCAGCGTGAGATCAATCGCCGCGTGCTTTCTGGGCCCGGTGTCTGGTGAGCAGAAAAAAAGCAGAGCTAATCTGAATCTGGCTATGAAATTGGCGGAATGTTTTGAATATATGGCCAACGATTTTGAAATGTGCGAAATGTTTGTTTATTTTGTTTGTTTGTTTTCATTTTGCGATAATTTAACTGGCAAAGCTGTCGAGGAAAGAAGAGTATAAAATTATCGAGAAGAAGGAAAGATCCAGTGTGCTGCGCTGGCAGTAGCGGTAACGGTGTTTTGCTTGATTGATGTTGCAGTAGACCAGTCGCCAGTCGCCAGTCGCCAGTCGGCTCGGGTGGAGCAAAAAAAAAACAAAGGACCATTTATAGTGTGGAGAAAGAGCAGAATGGCAGACCGTCGCCACATGTTTGTTATCTCCAGATTCTCTGTTACTAGCTTTGACGATAGTAGTAACAACATGCAATATCTTTGCGATTGCGCAAGAGCGAAAGAAAAAATTAATATCCTAATGGCCATTACGTTTTTACCGTGCTGTCTTGTAGACAAGAGATGCCGCGTATTTAACCCAAGACCGCGGACTCTTCCATGTCTGAGGACTTTCGCCAAACAGCAAAGAAATATTTTATGACCTTCCTCGTATTCTTCCGTTCGTCCTGATACACACACGTTTAATTGCCACCATTATTCTTCATTCCTAAGCACGCACACTAAAAAGTGGTGTAAATACACGCACGGTCACTTTTTTATCGGCTATTTGTTTTTTATTTGCCACATTGTTCATATTGTCTACACTCCGACACACGACCGCTTCAAGCCTAGTAGTATATTACCTGTAACGATGAAGCTTGCTTTTGCAATCTCGACTCTCGCCTTTATCTCGTCGACGGCTGGCACTCCGGTCTATGCCCCGTGGCCTGCGGTCATCGGCCCGTATCCGGCATACCCGCCGCCTCCACCTCCTCTTCTTCGTCCAGTACCTGCTCCTCTGCCTGGCCATGTCATTTCTCCACCCCCTGTTCCTGGTCGCCCGATCGGTGGCGGTATAGGCTTCCCTGGAGGACACGGCGTCGGATTCCCTGGTGGGCCAGGATCTGGGTTCCCCGGTGGACCTGGAGCTGGATTCCCCGGTGGACCTGGAGCTGGATTCCCCGGCGGACCTGGTGCCGGGTTCCCTGGTTCGGGCGCCGGCTTCCCCGGCGGTCCGGGATCTGGGTTCCCCGGATCGGGCACTGGCTTCCCTGGATCCGGTAATCCCGGATCAGGAAACGGCAACGGGAATGGAAACGGCAGCGGTAACGGCAACGGCAATGGTAATGGATCCGGCAATGGCAATGGATCTGACGGTAATTCGCCTGGTGGCAGTGCTGGCAGCGGCGGCAACAACGGAGACAACGGCAATGGCAATGGCAACGGTAACGGATCCAACGGCAACGGCAACGGATCAGGCTCAGGTAGCGGCACCTGCGGACTGACAGCTGCACAGGTCGCCGCACTGACACCACTGCTCAAGAAACTCGGACTCGCCGGCACAGTCAACGAGGTCAAGCACCTGGTGGACAACATCGTGTTCAGCCTGGGCGACCTGCTGGACAGCGACGGCGTGTCGGATCTGCTAAAGTCGGTCGATGGGCTGGTCAAGAACCTGGGACTCGGCGGGCTCAACGTCAAGCCGGCGGTCGACGAAATCGTCTCGATTTTGAGAAATCAGGTCCCGTGTCTGCTCAACACCCTGCTGCCGCTTCCTTGAAATGGAAAAAAGAGCTGGGGGACGAGGGTGCTTCCTCCGTTCGGCAATTGCTGCTTGATCAAGCTTGTGTCTTCCGTTTAAAAACTACTATTACTTTTTCATTTATCTATACTTCATTTAACTCTACTTTTGTCAAATTACCTAACAGCTCTGTCTTCCTTATTTCAATTCGCAACGTGCGCCCCCCAAACAAGCGTGGAGTGCCTTTTTCTGCGACAAAACCCTTCTTAATGACGCCTTGTGATGCACATTGCGTCCATAATGTACAAGTAGCCTGG
>JANBOJ010000383.1:0-12153 GCA_027574685.1 Coemansia erecta | reverse complement strand
TCATTCTCGTCATTCTCATCATTCTCGCCATTCTCATCATTATTGTGTTTGTGTCCGCGCTTGCCATGCCGTTTTGCATGATCGGTGTTTCCATTCAAAGGCGTTATACTCAGGTATGCACTCTGGATATGGACTGTTTCAGCACTAACCGGGGAAGAGGTATGAATCAGTTGGTCTCTCTTTTCTATTTCGTAACAGTCGCTATTTTGCAAACAGTTTGTAGAGTCGAGTGATGCGCTAGGAAGATATTCGCCGTTTCCAATGTTTTGGGCCTTGGAGACTACGCAGTTGGCACTAATCAATAGAGCAACAATAATTATATACTTCATTTTGCGTAGAAATGGATAAAAGACAGAGAAATACAGTTGTGTTGATAGTTCTTCCAAACTTGTACATCACTTATATACATCAAGTCTATCGCCGAATTTTTCCTTTTTTCACATTTTCCAATGGAAATAGCCAAAATGGTCGATTAGAATGCATGATTGGGTCACATTCAGTCTTTTTATTAAAAGGAATAATAGTAAGCATTCACTAGCTTATATTAAAAGTTCAACATGCGCCATTGTAAACAATTAATAGCGGCATTCATTGGTCTCTAATCGCATGCTTTAGTTTATAAAAATAAACCTGTCCACGAATAGCTCCCAGCCAATTCAGCATGGTATTTGAATTTCTTATGAACTTTTATGTGAAGTAGCAATCTTTACGAGCGGTTATATGTTTCTGTGTATTCATAGATCAAGAAAACCCAATATTAGTAGAATGCAGAGAAAGCGACAACGGCCATGACAGCGGCAGCAAAGGACGAGACGCTAAGAGCCCCAGCACCCGAAGCGCTATCGACCTTGGTATCCTGCTTGGCAACAGGCGACTTTGAAGAGGCGGCAGGAGAGGAGGCAGGGGCACCAGCCTTGACACCCTTGGCGGGGCTGGCAGGAGCGGTAGCCTGAGGCTTCTTGTCACCGGCATCCTTGTTCTTGGCGCCATCGGCCATGTTGTTTACGGGATCAGCAGGCTTGGCTCCTGCAGCGGGCTTGGCAGCGGCTGGGTTAGTACCAGCTGGGGCAGCGCCAGCTCCGGGAACAGCAGCAGGCGGCATTGGTGCAGCCATAGGGGCAACGGGCACGGGTGCAACATTGGGGACAGCTGGGGGCGCGTTGGGAACGGCAACAACGACGGGCGACGAATCGCCAGCGGCAGCGGCAGCAGCGACAAAGGCAAACAGAGCAAAGCTAGACTTGTACATTATTATTATAAACGGGGTATAATGTTTAACCAGTACGATACAAGGTGTAAGTGTAAGTATAGAAATGAGAGATATTCTAAAATAACAGACAGGGTAAATGGAAGAAGAGAAGAAAGACTAGATTTCAGTCGTTTCGGCGACGATGCGTGGTGAATATATTTAGTCAGAGAATGTTAACGGAATGCCATCAAGGAATATAGCGATAGTACATTCTTTCGGTCCTCAGTTTCAGATAATAAAAATAGAAACTCTACATCTCAGAGAATGTGGAACCTGGGGTGTATTTTACGAACAGTAAACAAAAAAGAGACGTGAAGAATATGCACTAGTTACTGTTCTTATTGCGCAAAAATGGAATCGAGCTTCCCCAGACTATTGCATACTAGCTGCTTGCGGGGCAGACGAAGTGGCCGATGCCGACTGAATCTCGAGATTAATTCCAGGACATACTGGGGTCTTGAGCACGCCGCCAAATTTGTTCAACACCGAAAACAAAACACCGTTGGTCCACCCGAAGCCTGACTGTACAGTGTATTCGCCACCGCCGCCCTGAACGCCTACTGTCGTGCTGTTGAACTTTTCAAACATATGACCAGTGTCGGTCATTCCAGGCAGCTGTGCCAGTACGTTAGGAATAGACCCGCCCGTGTTGTACCATGCACAGAACACGTTGTTGACGTATGCCTGGGCTATGTCTATGGTCAGTTTCATATCATTTGCTGCAAAGGCGCTTCGAATAATGGCATACTGAAGAGGCGGCCATGCCATCGGTGCGTCCCATTGCTGGCCGGTGTTAATGAGCGTGGCAGGAATGCCGCCTGGGTTCTTGGCAAGAACCTCGCCGACAAACGAGAATGCCTTCTGCGCGCCAGCGCTATCGACCCTGTTTCCAAACCACCAGTATGGCCACACAGATGCAGCGGAGAAGATGTCTGACTGATTTCCGCGTCCGCTGTTGTCATCATTTAGAATAAAATCGTAGTAGAGACCAGAGTTCGAGTCATAGAGGACGCTCTGCATTGCTTTCAGGCGAGTATCAGCCTTTACATAGAACACCTTAGCCTCATCATGTCTCCCAGCTCTTCCTAGTAGCGATGCAATATACCACTCGTTAAAGTATAGGATTGCGTTTAGTTCGACAGGAACGACGTGACTGGTACGTATTCCCTGCAGGATCTTGTCTGGCGGAGCCAATGGATCACGGACCCATCTAGAGGAATAGTCCCATCCGCTCTCTGCCCCGGCAGCCATATCAGAATAGATCTGGGCCTGGCGCTTGGGATCAGCAGAGACAGAGTGTGCAAGAGTATAGTCGACCGAGTACGACTCAGGACGAGGCCGGCTGGTATCGACGACATAACGATTGAGCACATGGTCACCGTCAGAAGCACGTACGGTAACAGTGTGGTACTTTTCCCAGTACATGTACTCTTTGATGAGATGATCTAGTGCCCCGACAACAAATCTACCTTCCTCTTCGTACTGGTCGAGTTGTTCGAGCATCAAGGCTAGCATCGGTGGCTGCGATCGATTTTGGTAGTAGACGCGCGCGCCATTCGGGACAAATCCAAACATGCGGACAAGGTCCAACAAGTCTCTAATATTGCTTTTGGCAATGTCCTTCAGTCCCGAAACCAAGAGGCCCTCGATCGTAAAGTAGGTGTCCCAGTAGTAGATCTCTCTGAAACGACCACCAGGCACCACAAAGTGGTATTTGAGTGGAAGCATCGACGATACGCAGCCGTCGCAGAGCTTGGTCAGATCCTGCTCCCTGACCAGCGTCTTCCAGTATCCATGGACCGTGCGTCCAAACTCACGAAGCAGTGGGTCGTGCACTTTCTCAAGGAATTTGGGGTTTGGGTCGAACTGTGGCAGATCGTCGACCTGCTTGAGCTCTTGACCTTCTTCGCCAAAATTCTCCGAGACAAATTCCTTGAGTGCCTCGCGCGTGGCGTTGATGCCGCCGATTGCTTCGAAAGCAGCAAGCACCTGTTTTACAGGACGCTTTGTCGGCTTGTCCACAAACGTCTTGTCGTCATCAAAGAGCTTCGCCATCTGAACGGCATGCAGCAGATCACCCTTGCAGTAGATGGGCGACACGCAGTAAAACTTGGATGTTGATGATGCCGCAAGGGCAAGAGTGCCAACGAAAAGTCCTAGGAGCGAATACTTGACTAGCATGATAGATGAATAGTGTATAGAAATGCAATAGATGTTAATGTGACTAGAGAGGAGATATTCAGTAGAAAGCTAGAGCAAGCCGTGGCTAAACAATAAATGCGCAATGACCTAGCCGAAAATAATGAGAGAAGACAATGCTCTGTCAAAAGACAACAAAAGGACAGCACGTCTACTGTCTTTTATTAAACACAAAGCCATGCTTACGCTGTGGCAGAATTTTCAAAATCGAGATTCTCGGAATGATGGAGAAGTGAAATGGCGCACGCGGATGTATAGCCACAAATTAGGTTTTTTTGCGGCTTCTGCACGCCATGCAGATAGACTATCGTTATAACATTATTGTAGATGTATTCTCAGCAGCCAAAAAGAAACTCAAGAAAGATAATGAGAGAAATAGGCTAGCGACGGCTGTCTGCGACGTCATCATCATGCGCCGTCGAGATGTTGCGACTTCCAATTGACCCGTAGTCTGAAAGCGACATCTTGGCAGGCGAGTTTGTTGACGACACATACTCTTCCATGTTCCGCAGGGAATCATTCCCCTCTGCCGCCTTTCTGCCAGCAGCAGTACCGGTGATCTCCATGTCGCCTGGAAGCTGGGTGCGGAACCCGATGAGCTGGGGCAGGTGGTCGGGCTCCGCGTGAGGAAACAGGTAGTAGACGAGCAGACCGCCAACGATCATTACAAAGGCACCGCCGTAAATAGCTGTGATCGTGTCGTGGAACATGTACTTTGCAAAGATGAGACCGTAGAAGTCGCTTGTCAGAATCGACAGGTTGTAGAATGTCGCAGAGCTCAGGCGGAACAGGAACGGGGCTATGGTGTAGAGGACAAACATGACGAGATCGAATCCGATGGTATAGCCGACAACCTCTTTGGTCCAGACAAGCTTGCTCAGGCGGTCGTGCTCGATGATGCCCATCTGAACGCCGTTGATGATGGTCCCAAAGAATCCGAGCCAAGCGACGGTCTCATACTGCGGGCGCTTGCGCACAATAAATTCCTCAGTCGTGTTTGACAGCGCATAGCAGGTAGCGCCAATAAGCATGAATATATCACCCTTGACAGCATCCACGGCCTTGTAGTTCTTGCCTGCATCCATGTCGCCCTTGATCAAAAGACCCATTCCGCCAAGGCACAGGAGAACGCCGAGGATCTGCATCCAGCGGTACCGCGCCCTGAGCAGAAAGTACGACAGGACCACAACGCAGGGCAGCGTCCATGTGTCGAGCAGCATGCACGATAGGAGCGAGGTGTAGCTGTATGCCTTGATGACAAAATAGTTGCCCTCAACGTCGACCGCCGCCATAAAGACGTACCAGGGAAATCGCCGCTTGATGTTTGTCCATACCTTGCGTGGACCCAGGCGGTAGAGCGTCAGCGGCATGTACACGACAAAGAGCAATGCGTAGACAAGGAAACTCTGAAAGTTTGGAAGCGTCACGTTCTGGTACTCGGCCAGCTTGTTGGACAAAACCGAGGTGGACGTGATGCACAGCGATAAAAGCTGCCCGAGCACCAGAATCAGAACAAAGTGTCGCCAGTTGGTTCCTCCCATTAGTCTCTGGAGAACTGATAGCGCTGATGCCATTTTTAACTTTCCTTAGCCTGTCTGCCTTTCTAAACACAATATTTAAAAAACGCAGAGCCAAGGTTACTGCCTAAAAACGGGTGAAAAGTTGCAGTAGTTTAAAAAAGGAGGTTATATAACAACGTCTAGAGGTGAAAGATAAAGAGAGAGGAGAAGAAAAGTCTGAGGGGTTTTTTGGGGAGAAAGGGTATTCATTCTCACCCGGTGACTTTCTGTTCCTGACAGGTGACTATGATTGGCCTGTTTAAGATTAAAAAGAGCCGACGGTAAAACTTTATTTCACAGATGTAAATGTAGAGTCGGCTCAAAGTGTTTACATGAATTCCTTTCCGTCTATGCCAGTGGCCCATTCGATAAAGTCGAGGTGGCTCTTGACATTAGTGTACATGACATAGCCCTTGGCGTCACCGCAGATGTTGCCATCCGGGCTGCCTCCCTCGCTGGTCAGGCCAGCCAGGTAGTAGATGTCGCCAGACCTGACAATCAGACCGGTACCCGAATCGGCCTGGCAGCTCGAGTTACCTGGATGGTACTTGTTTAGCGTGCAGATCTCGTCGCCATTGGGCGAGTCGTATGTGGGATCCATCTCTTTGCAGGTGGCAGCGTCTCCGATAGTGACAACAGTGCCCTTGAGCTCGTCAGGCATCGACTCTGGGTCGTGGTCGGGAGTAGTGGTTCCCCAGCCAAGAGCAATTGCCTCGTCGCCGGCCTGCAGGTCATTCTTGTAGATTGTGATGTAGTTGGTCGTGTTGTCCATGTGCAGAGCGGGGAAAGACATGATGGCAATGTCGTTTGTAGCAAGAGCAGCGTCGGTGAGCGGTGAGTACTTGGGATGCACAAGAATATCTGTCGGGTTGATAAACTTCTGCTTGCTAATCTTGTCGCTGCCGTAGCCAATGGTCGTGTTCTGCACTGGGTATTGGGCGCCCTCGACGTTGATTACGCAGTGCGCGGCAGTCAAGACCAGATTCGGTGCAATCAGCGTGCCTCCGCAGACATAGCTACCAGTAGGGCCGGCAAACGTCAGATGAACCAGGTACGGTGCGCCGTTGTCAGCCAGGCTAAAACCACCAATGATGCGCTTTTTCTTCCATCCTCCGGTGTTGACGGTAAGAAAGGCACTGGCAGAAAGAGCCATGGTAAGAAGAATGCTGGCAGACGAGTTAAAGAGCTTCATTGTTTGTATTGCTAAGAGATGTATGGTACAAGTGTTCAGATGTTGTTGCTGTTATTTTTCAGTTTGGGAATGTGGTCATCGTCGACAGATTTTATACCCAAAAATATATTATGCCATTATTTTTTTATAGATAATTCATGTTATCCAGAATGTCATGTAAATTCTAAATATAGACAATAAGCATCCGTGAAAGAGACAGGATGTCCATGCGCGCTTCAGAAAATAGATTTAGACACTTTTGCGTTGTCATGTTTTGTCTGTTCCATTTAGACAGGAAATCACAGCCGAGATGCCTTTAATTTCCATTTAAAACAATAGGTGGGGAGAAATCATCGTTGTCTACCACATCTCTCGACATGGTATTGTCCTATTCAGGCACATATGCGCATATATATTTGTGTTAGTAAATCCATCAAATTACAAAATTACACCGCCGTGTGGCTTGGCTTTGATTCACACAAGTGATGTTTCGTTTTTTTTTCGGAGCAGGGTGTTACTACACGCACTCTGTCCTCGCTCAACTTTTTTTTAAATAAATAACTCAGAGTTTCTTGTTTACCTATGGTCTGTGTTGTCTGCCACGAATCGGTTCTTGTCTCCAAGAGTCCGCTTGCCACTGCTGCAGCATCGCGCATATCCTGTCGCCCGGCAGCACTGGGATGTGGCCACACCTTCCACAAGGAGTGCATCGACACGTGGTTTAGGACATCCCGGAACTCGAGCTGTCCCATCTGCCACGCTCCACATGCAGGCCCAGTCCTGTCCTTGTTCATCGAGCTTGACGATGCCGAGCAATCCCCGTCAGCCAGGATGCCGAGAAGCGCCAGAAGCGATGTGAGTAGCAATGCCAGCACGAGAGGACCTGGCACTAGAAGAGGAAGAAATGTGGATGACCTTGCGTCTGATCTTGAATCTTTGTCTATTGAGGAGGAGGGCGACAGGTACATGCTAGATTTCTACGGTGGCGACATTTCGTTTATGCATGCAGTGCATGACAACCACGTCAGTACACTGTACGAGGAGATCAGCGAGCTTGAAGAGACGATGGCGGATATGCTCCATGACCACGATACTGAGATGGATGCGATAAAGGAGAGCATGGCTGCGCTCAACGAGCAAGTTGGCACAAAGGACAGAATGCTTGCTAATATTAATGCCAAGCTCGAGGATGAGAAGGCCAGAAACGCGCAGCTTGCGGGTGAGATCGAGCGGCTCAGGGTCCTTTCGGACAAACACCGCACGCACATTTCCTCGCTGCAGCGGGCTCTGAACAAGTCGAGGACCTATTCGATCTACTAGCTGAAGCAGCCAGAGCCAACGCTTTAACTTTTTTGAATTGAATTGAATAATATTTAGCTGTACGCGCTGTGAAGGTAGTTGAGGCTAGGCGTTGTTCGCAGGTGGTTATTTGTATCAGAGTCAGATGATTTAGATGACAGGAGGTCGAGCAATGCTCCATATTCGACATCTTTGCTTCTCTGTATTCACCACCAGTCATACAACTTGCTATCTTTGTATAATAAACCAGAAATGGTGTGCATAGTATGCTACGAGTCGCTGTTCAAGGCGCAAGGGACGGAAGGCGCCATATACGCAAACACACGGCACAGCGACGAGGATCTAGCCGAGCGACCAGTCGCGCTGACCTGCGGACACGTGTACCACAAGGAGTGCATCGAGGGGTGGTTTAATCGTCCCGAAGGACCCCGATGTCCGATGTGCACGAAGCCGCCCATGGACATCCCGCGGCTCCTGTTTATGGATCTCGACGAGGACGACGTCGTGGACTTTCTCTCCGACGAGCAACTGGCCAAAAGGAAGCGGATGGAAACCGAGCACGGCCGACGCGTGCAGAGGATATTCGATATTGTCGCCGACTGCGAGGGATTCGACGACGACGAGGTTGTTGAGCTGACATTGCAGGTGACCAGGCTGGCGGAGCAGATCGAGTCGGCCGGGCGCACGCTGGCTGAGCGGCAGGAGGAGTGTGCAAAGGCCGAGACAAAGGTCGAGCAGCTGGAGGGCTTTGTCGCATCGAGCGACAAGCGTATCGAGACTATGGCGGCTGTTGTCAAGGCGAAAAGAAGGCAGCGGGATCTCCGCGAGCTGGTGCTCCTGTTTTCGTAACCCGTGGGCTGCGGATCAGCTCCTGATCATTTTGGAATTGGTTGACAACTGAGTCTCTTTCTTGACGTAACAAGATTGCCACCAACGGGTGTCGCTTGTTTAGTTGCTCTTTTCCTTCTCTTTAGGAATATAATTTCTCCTTATTTGTTTATTCTATACTCTATTGTACCTTTCGACTGCTGCGGATATGGTGTGCACCATCTGCTACGACTCGCTGTTCAAGCAGCCAGTCAAGAACAATAACAACAACAACAACAACCGCCGCCGCAACACGGGCCAGGGCCATCGGCCGGCGGCGTTGTCCTGCGGCCACACATTCCACAAGGGCTGCATCAACAGATGGGTGTCGTCGTCCAGCTCGTACAACTGCCCCATCTGTGGAGTATTCGCAGAGACAGACCCAACGGTTCTGTTTATCGAGCTTGGTGAGGAAGACGCCAAGCACATCGTGTCGGACAATGCAAATGCCGGCAACAGCAGCAACAGCAGCAGCAGCAGCAGCAGCAACAATGGAGGCCGGAGTAAGCCGGCAGACATTGATGACCTGGTCGAACATATCACAAGGATGTCTCTGCGCGAGAAGCGCGAGTCAGAGAAGCGCGAGGCCGATATCGAGAGTAAGCTGAAAGCCGTCGAGGAGGAGCTTCGATCGATCAAGACCCAGCTCAATGATTCACAGAACAGCGCCAACTGGTACAAGGGCGAGGTAACCCGCCTCGAACGGCTGTCGGAAAGACACGTAGACAACATCAACGGCCTGCACCGTGCTCTTCACAACAAAAAGTGCGACCTGGAAGAGCTCGAGGACGAGTTTGACGAGTTCAAACGTAGCTACGGCCATTACTACTGAGCGCTTATCGTTTTTTGTCTAATGGAACTACCGTTCAGTATTCTGGAATCCCGAGCTGCATCCCGGGATAGACCATGTGGTCTCTGATGCTCCACTGCAACGGGCTTGTGCCCGACGAGCAGCCGGGATCGCCGTCGGGCGACGATGACGGCTGGCAGAGGATCAGCTCGGTCGAGTTGCCAGAGTCGCCGTCGCGCGCCCACACCTCCCTGTCGCTGTGCACATAGTGGCCCGGGTACAGCGACCGGGGCAGGTGCGGCACAATGTCCATCTCGTGCACCACCCTCAGCGCGTCCAGACTCTCGCCACTTTTGGGACTGCTGCCGCCAACCAGGGCCGCAAACTGCGCGTTTCCAACCCTCGGCGCGCCAAACGTAACCAGCCGAGGCAAAATGAGCTGAGCTTTTTCAAACCGAGACATATAGTCGATGTATGCTAGCGTGGCCTGGGCTCCGCCAAGCGAGTGGCCGACAAAGCACAGCGAGTACTCGGCATACATCGGGTCCGCGGATATCCTCTCAAGCGCCCCGAGGACGTGCGGGCGTGCAGACAAGTATGCTAGCAGAAAGCCCGTGTGGACACGCGAGCCGCTGCGCCTGTCTGCCGGCCACGGGCTCTGAAGCAGCTGGACGTCCGAGAGTGCGTCCATTATGTGCGTCGTGCCGCGGAAGGCAACGGTGATCTCGCGCCGCTCTTCCTGGATGGCAACGTATCCGCGGCTGAATGCTGGCAGTGCAGTCGACCATGTGGCGTTGAGCACGGAGCTGCGGATGTCGGTGAACTGGCAGGCTGTGCAGGCCGACCAGTCCTCGAATCGCTGGTATGTCGCTGCCGCGTAGTGTCCCCAGTGCTCGAGGGACGAGAGCTCGACTTGGGGCAGTGGCTGCAGCTGGTGCTCTGCTACGTACGAGTCCTGGTTGCCAAGCAGCGTCGAGGCTGTTGTGTAAAAATTAACAAGGTTAAGAGGTATTTTCATTTTATTTAGAGAAACATGAAAAGTAAAGAGAAACTAAGGTGACTTGTGTGCTTAATGAACGAGAAGCGCGCCTGTTTGCGCGGCATAGCAGATCAAGTGACTGCTCACACAGCGATGGTTTAGGCATCCATCACCTGATCTCGGATAGACACTTGATCAGCATATGCCAATTGGTCATGGTAGAAAAAAATAAAGTGTAGAAATATTTTTTACAGTCTAACATTCCTAGACATTACTGCTAGGGTGCCTTCTATCTATTTGGTTATTCGAATATATCTATTATAACCCTTCTTGTTGTCAGTCGCTGTATGGATATATCGTTGACCATCACGTGTAATATGAATTTATTCCACCTCAGATGACTCTGGTAAGATTCAAAAATGGTTTCTTCAAGCAATATTAAATATACTCAATTCATAAATTGAGCTCTCAGTCTCTCCAAATCGCCATCATCATCATCTTCGTAAGAAGTATACAGATAGTTTGGCTCATATTGGTCTATACCATAATTTTCCTCATTCATCTCATATATTATTTCCAAGCCCTGCATTTCATTTCTTGTGTATTCCCCATCTTTTTCACTATATTCCACAATCTTTAAGCCGTACCTTATATATATTTTATAATTCGCATCATTGGTAGTATTATTTCTAACAAAATTGTTAAACACTTCCTGTTCACCGACTTCTTCACTGCATTTTTCGTCCTTAAAGTAGCTCACAGAAAATCCAGGATATTTCACCAAGTTATTATAAAAATAATCAGAAATAATCTTTTCTTTATAAAGTTTTTCAAGAATACTTTTAAGCAAATTATCACGGGAGTGCCGCAGGGGAGAATAATCAGTTAACTCCATGTCATCAACAAAAAATGATAAACCGCTATAAACACAAATATATTCAACTATCATGGTTGGTGGACAAAATATATGTATTATAAAATTTGCCGGTAGTGTTTTTGTAAGTTGTTTTATACTTGGACTGTAGACTTGAATACTTGGCTTCAATTGAAAGCAAATACAGTGCATTTCTTTTTAATAAGAAGACATTCCATTGTATTGTAAATATCCGTTTATAGCTAAATTTATCCTTTATAAAAAAGCAACTTTCGAAAGAAACATACACTTTTTAAGCGTAAATTTTCTATGGCTGCCTTTGATGCGTAGATACTACTTTGTAAAATAAATTAAAAAACAAATATTTTTTGCAATATTCTGCAACAAAAGCAGGTATTAGGCAATCAATAGTTTCTTTAGCTGCTTTTCTTATATGAGCGCACATATAATTGATTAATTCCAAATTAACTGTAGCACATTCTGATTAATTATTCGTTTTTATCTTGCGATCTATTCATAATATAAAGTAAATATATTTTGTGGCAGCCCGTTTTAGTTATAATTCAAAGCCTTCACCATCACTGAATTCATCATCATTATTATCTGCCTCTGGTAGTGATATGTGAGAATCCAACCAGAAATTCTCTTCTCTTTCTGTATACACTGTTGCGGTTGAATCTTTAAATGCTTCACTATATTCAACTATCTGTTGACCTGTTACATATAGTTCGCCCCAGTTATCAGTTTTTTCTTCTTTAATGTAGCCACACACACGTTGGTATTGGTTTTCGGGATTCCATTCTTTGCGTAGATATCCATCTTTGTTTATAACATATTTGCTATCCACAAACATACAATATTGGATATATATTGTTTTGTAGATATTTCTGTTAAAAATTTTAGTTTTAAGAGTTGATAATTGTGTCTTAGGGTCTAACTCACAGTTGCACAATTTATCGCTAAAGAATAGTATTAATATCCGACTGTAGAAATTTTCACAAGTTTCTTTGTCAATATGTTCCACATTTCCGTGATATTCTTTTAGTTGTTCAAACAGGCTATATATTAACGATTCCAAATAGTCATTTTGATTGACATTATTGAAATAGTATGTAATGCCACTTCTAGTACACCTGAGTTTGATTTGCATTCAAAGTAACACCAAA
>JANBOJ010000382.1:0-12188 GCA_027574685.1 Coemansia erecta | reverse complement strand
GTCGCCAGACCCGGCATCAGGAGCCACGACCTCGGCTTTGGTAGCTGTCTCGGGCTTTGATCTCGCTGCAGACTGCGAACCGGAATTCTGCGGCTTTGCTGACACAGCCGATGAAGGCTCAACATCCTGCTCCTCAGACTCGTCTTGGTTGTTGGTTTCGTGGTCGATCTTTTGGCGCTTGTTAACCGAAGCCCGCTTGCGCTCGTTCTCGAGTTTCTCGCGACGCTCCTTGATCTTGTTGGTCCGTGCCTCGCTCTTTCCGCCGCCGCCGACGGTAAGCTCAACGTTAATCTTTTTGTCGCCGATGCGGTTGTGGTGGAACTTTAGGGCGTTTTTCAGGTCGTTCGAGGATCCAAACTCGACAAATGCAAATCCACGCGACTTGCCCGTATCCTTGTGCGTCCCTAGGCGCACCGACACCGGGTTAGCACTCTGCATGTGCTGCTTCAGCTCTTCGGCAGTGGTCTTGAAGGGAATGTTGCCGACAAAGGCAATAAAACGAATAGCATTGCCTGCTCCGTTTGTGCGCTTCTCAAACTTTGTCTTCTCCACGGCTTTCCCAAGCTTCTCATCAAGCTCCTCCTCCGCTCTCTTTCTTTTCTTTGAGACCTTGCCGCCCTTTGGCTTGTCGCCGAGCTTGCCCTTCTTTCCCTTTGGCTTGTCTCCAAGCTTGCCCTTCTTGCCCTTGGGCTTTATGGTTTCGCTGCTCTTTTCGGGTTTGTCGACCTTGCCGCGAAACTGGAGGTTTTTGAGCTGCTTCTTTGACAGCTTTGCGCCTGATCCTGCTTCATCGACCATCCTGACGAGTAACTGATAGTTGGGCGTGTAAGAAAAATGTACAAGGCTTGCAATGAGACGAAGAGAAGCAGAGCCTTAAAAGTCAAAGCCAGCTGAAAAAAAAACCCGAAAATTGGCACGGATCAACACACAGATCGATTACGTTTGTTTGATCATCGGAAATCTGCGCAGTCACTTGCTTTTCTGTTTTGGCCGAATGACGTCGACGTTTTGTCAAAATGTGTGTAGTCTATGGCACCTGACATTGTTCAACTACTTTATATACGAGCGGCTCAGTAGACACGGCAATTTGGATAAACACCTCTTTTTTGTTTCCTCAAATATTTGGCATTACATATTAGAACTATTACTATGGCAACCCTTTGCAGAAATAACTACAGGAGCATTGCTCTTTCAACGCAGTCTATCTCGCTATGGCCCTCCGATATTCCACAGACACAAGATGGCTATGGCATTCTGGACCATCACATCCATGCAACACCACCAGCTGTACGCGTTGCCATTGATTGCCACATGTCGACCATCAGGGAGAATCCAGATCTCTCAGCAACCCACATAACACGGATAGTTAAGACGACCAAGCCTGACTCGGCAATGGGCCAAGGTCTATGCATTAGCCACGAACCGATTGATACAGACACATCTCCCGATTCCAGTGAGCCACTGCTTCCGGCAATAAAATACGAGCCGGCTTTTCCTTCGCTTATGGAGGTACAGAGCATGCTAAACGAAACCCGATTGACAAAGCAAAGGCGGTACAAGGCTACTGTAGGGGATATTATTCTGCCTGTATCAGATAGTGACCATTTATGCCCAAGGTATCAATTGCACCCGCAGTTTGTTGGTGTGGATCCGGAGCTAGTGCCACCAGAGCTGACTGCTTATAACGTAGACGCCTCTACATGGAGAGTCTTTGCCAGAGCTATTAACGCTGCTGTTGCCAGCAGTGCTCAGGATACCCAGACTCAGATTGAACGCTGGAACCGGGGCGTTTTCAGCAATCTGGGATTTTATATCGGTCTCGTCTCAGTCAACCCTGGAAATCTATCTCTCTGTATTATTTAATGTCTCTTTTTTGCCGTGTATGTCAGCTGTGCAGGCTGAGGCATATATTTGTCGCCCGTGTCGTGTATTAACATTGCTTTTTACGCTCTCGATTGGTCAGGGAAGACCCCTTGTGACCGCATTTCAGCACGCTCTATTGTTCTCGCGACCAGAAAACCAAGACTTGCAGAGTGCTCGATGATGTCCGTGCAATTCCAACTCCCTCCTTTTATATTTCTCTTTATTAATAAAAATTATGAAAATGCACGACGCTTCTGACTCGGCGCAAGTTGGTGGATTATCTTGGCTGCATTGGATTAGGCGGCTTGTTCAGAGTGTCGCTGCACCAAACAGCAAGCCTACTCGGGCATATCCGACAATTGTAATCCATGGCGGCGCAGGGACGATTCTGAAGGCAAAGATGACGCAGAACGAAGAGAAAGAGCTCCGGTCCGGTCTTTGCAAGGCTACAGAGCGAGGATACGCGGTATTGAAGAAAGGCGGCTCGGCACTCGATGCCGTCGAGGAGGCAGTGCGAGCTCTGGAAGACAACCCGCTGTTTAACGCCGGAAAGGGTGCCGTATTTACCATTGATGGAGTCAACCAGCTCGAGGCATCATTGATGGACGGGAAAAGCGGCGCTGCTGGCGCGGCCACACTCCTTACCACTGTCAAGAACCCGATAACCCTGGCTCGAAAAGTGATGGAGAGTGGCCGTCATGTATTCATGTGCGGGCCAGGCGCCGAGAAATACGCCAAGGAGCAAGGTCTGGATATGGTCGACTCGTCCTACTTTTGGACCAAGCACCGTTGGGAGCAGCATGAGCGGGGATTCTTTTGTCCGCAAACGGTCGAGCTGCTTCATCCAGACAGTAGCGTCGATTCAACCGCAAGCGTCGATACTTCGAATCTTACCATGGGTACCGTTGGTGCTGTAGCCATTGACGCAATGGGTCATCTCGCCGCAGCAACATCAACCGGCGGGATGTCGAATAAGTGGAATGGCCGCATCGGAGACACACCGGTAATTGGCGCAGGTACTTGGGCAGACAAAAATGTTGCTATTAGCGGCACTGGGACTGGTGAGTTGTTTATACGACAGGGAACGTCTCGATACATTGCATCGCGGGTTAATATGCTTGGCGAAGAGGCTGGAAAAGCCAGCACAACGGCAATATCGGAGATGAAGGCCATGGGCGGCGATGGTGGTGTTATTTGTATTGACTCGAATGGAAATTTCTGGATGACGTTCTGCTCCGAAGGCATGTATCGTGGCCATTGTTCCGAGCGCACCGACCATCTGCCTGTTGTGGGTATCTTTAAAGACGAGATCATTGCACCTGGAGACAACCACATAAGCAAACATAGCTGAGTCAGTCGGTTCTGAGTTATTCTTATTGGATAGGGTACTCAATATAGACTATGTTGATAGCGCTTGAGCAAAGTAAAGACTATATTTTAGGTGATTCTCACAAAATGTCTTTGGAAAAAATACACTTTTGACTGTATCGATGACTACCACAATCTAAGACGGTGATCGGTAACTTGTCAGCTTAACGATTGTGTAAAATGTAATCCCAGTTATCGTTATGCATATTAGGAATTTTTTAAACCACAATGAGATACAACGCGTAGAGATTTTACTTGATACAAAATAGAGAAAATAGAGAACAAAATGTTTCTAACAGATAGAAATGTCAATATACCAATGCGCCGGATACAACGAAATCAATAGCATATGTTGTTCGCAAAAGAGGGTCCATGTGGCTACGCTAGAAATCCTCGTCCATCTTAGAGTTTGCAGCCTCGTCGATATGTTCGCCTGATTCTTCCTCTTCTCCTGCTACATCATCAGCATCCCCGGCAACCTCATTTGACATGTCCTCGCCATCCTCGGGACTCGCTTCTTCATAGTCTGTTGGCGGATTAATAATCATGCCAAAGTCGCTCCATAGGCTGGCAATACGTCCAAAGCTTTTGCCGAGCGAGATTGCCGAGTCAAGATTCTGGTTAAGCTGCAGCAGATTCCGGTTGACCGTGTCCATCCCCTGGTTAATCTCGATAATTAGCCTTTCCTTTTCCCGCTCAAACTGCGTACGTGAGCCATATCCTGTGGTAATAGACTCTGTGCGATCCATTTTCAGCAGATGTTATTATTATCAATAGGTTAGTGTAAATATTTGCGATTAAAAAGCAAAGGATGTGCAGTGAGCGACACACGAATCACATCGTGTTCTACTTTTGCCTAGTATTGGGTACGTACACGTGACCAATTCGGTGTGCCGTCTTTGCTTTACGCGTACGGCGCAATTCGCTCGACGCAGAGCCGCGCTTCATTATGCCAGTCAGTAGTCGCTGTGACTGTGATATAGCTGGCCGAGAGCACGGACATCCCTATTCCGAATGCTGCCCAGAGACCAATAATTCCCATGCCAAAGCCATATATCGCCAGCGATGCGATGGGCAAAACAACAAAGTAGTATGAACCGACATTGATGAATGCGGCCAACCGCTGCTTGCCCATGCCCCGCAGGATTCCTGGAACGATTCCTCGCACGGCATCTGTCCATTCGAGCAGCGCAACGATACGGATCAGCTGGCGAGCTATCGCAAGAACCTCCTGGTCTCTGGTGTACATCGAAACCCAGCGAGCGCCATACGTCGAGAAAAACAGGGAGCCAAACGCGCTGTAGACTAGGGCACTAACGACAAGAACCTTTGCCGAAAACCTAGCCATAGATGCTTGACCCTGACCCAGCAGCTGACCAATCCTTACTGCAGCTGCACCGCCGACGCCGTGAGGAGGCTGGAAGGTCATGGACATGCTGCTAAACGCAATTGCCTGGGCAGCCAGACTAGCTGGACCCAGATATGTTGCTAGAAGCGTCATCAATTCGAAAGCCATGTACTCGCCGCATGCCTCAATCATTGCTGGGGCTGCCAGCGAGTAGAAGCTGACCGAGACAAGTGACTTTATCCCGTGAACATGCCATGCCGGCCTTAGTGCACCCCAGCAGAGCGTGCATGCAGCTAAGCCGATAAACATACTCCAATACGAGACAACAGTAATCCAGGCAACAGCTGTAAACGATGCCGAGTCAGGTACTCTCCATACAAACCACCAGTGGTTAAGAAGGTGGATAGGAACAACGCAACCGAGCACCATAGTCGGTAGACGCATCTGCGTGTTTGCCTGTACATATCGCTTTAAGCACTCAAATGCCATCCATGGCCACAGTCCAAGAGAAAGGATGCGAAGGTAAGCAGTTGCAGGCTCCGAAAGTTCGTGGTCCTGGCCAAGGGCCTCGAATATAGTAGGGAGGAGGAACTGTATAACTATTAGAATTACGCAGTACCAGATCGTCACAGCCAGAATCCCGCGCTGCAGGTGCAGTCCGACCTGACGTCCTGCTCCAAAGTGCGCAAACGATGCTGCACATAGCGTGTCCAGCACAGAGGCAATCCCGACAGCAGGTGCAAAGGCCAATATCGCGCTTGTGAGGTTGCCTAGTGCATAGGCACCAAGTGCTTTGCCACCCCATGTGCCAAGCGATATGATATTCAGAAACCCAAACATGTAGTGCAGGTAGTAGGTCCCAACCAGCGGAATAGATGCCGACGTTAGCCACCTCAGCTCCCTGGTAATGCTCGAACTGGACCGCTGCTCAGCCGCGGATCCCCGAAGTGGCTGCGTCTCATCAGATATACCCGTGTCGTTGTCAGACATGCTAGTAGCAGATAGTGTAGAATAGATGATAATGCAGCAAGCTAGAGTGAATAATAGATACAAAAGGCGTAATCTGAAGATAACAAAAGTCAACATTTTCGCCGCTTTGACGGAACATTTAAACGAACAGCGGCACAAGGCACATCTCTCCTGTTTCACGTGACATGCGCCATACACAATCAATTTGAACGCCTTGTTTTTAGTAGCTAGACGCATGGTCACTCTGGAAATTGCGCAGATTCGAGCCAGCACCAATATCATTCGCTAATTTGTACCATTTATTAAGCATAAATCCACACCATTCGACACTGTACTTAGTATGAGCGACAACAGCAGAAATAATGCAGAGGGGCAATTGCCACCAGCGTTGCCGTCGTCATCATCGTCAACATTGTCATCAGTAGCCCCGCAGAGCACATCCGAACAGAGGCCATCCACACCGACCGCGCAAGGGCGGTTACTCTCGCGATCGGAGATCCAGGGCGAAAAGAGCCTTGCTGAGTTCCTCGTACAGATGGACAACTACGCACCGATTATACCCGAGGCGCTGACAGACTACTACCTCGCGCAGGCCGGGTTTGAATGCTCTGATGTGCGCATCAAGAGGCTGCTAGCCCTGGCTACACAGAAGTTTATTTCAGATGTCGCCATCGACGCATTCCAGTACAACCGGATCCGACAGCAGGCAACCAAGGAGAAGAAGTTCCAAAACAAGGACCGCAAGACGGTGCTCAGCATGGACGATCTCACGGCAGCGCTGGCAGAGTATGGCGTCAATATCAAGAAGCCCGAATATCTTTCATAGTATAGCTGATAAATGGCAAGTTAAATTTTATAAAATCTAGATCGTCTGGATGCCACGAGTGCTAGTGTTCCATGCCTTGGCCTCTGCCGCACGCGCGGTTTTCTGCGCGTCGGCACGCCAGGCATCGGCGACGGCCTTCAACCGCTCGACGTCCTCATCCCGCCTGGCGATGACCTGGTGCATCAACTCGTTGAATTCGGCGCGGATGTCGCCGGCCTCAGGGTGGCTGATGGCGACCTTGCTCACATTGGCAAACCGAGCAGGCATTTTGCTGCTCTCAGAGTCAGCCTGGCTGCTGGCACTATCGCTGGCAGTGTCGGTCGCGGTCTGTTTTGACCTTGCCCAGTCGCTTGTGCCGATACGCTCGACTATAAGGCCCAACACCTTCTCGGCGGTAAGATCACCGATTCTGCGGCACTCTGAGCGCAGCCTGTCGGATTCGATCTCATGTTTCCTCTTCTCGGCCTCTAGCTCCAGCACGCGGGTGCGCAGCCGCGAGATCTGGCCTAGGACATGCGTAATATCATGCTGGACAGCCTCCTCCTCCTTGGCGCGCCGTGAGCAATAGTCTTGCAGATTGGAGAGCTCCTCCTGCGTGTGGAACAGCTCCACCCGAGTCCCGCGTGACTGTTCTTCGAGATCGTAGACCAGGCCCTTCAGGCGACGTACCTCGGACGAGACAATCTGCATCAGTGGAAGCAGACTACGGATCAGCTGGGGCACACCGTCGGCAGCAGTTAGCTTGGTAGGCGCAGAGTTGATCACGCCTGGCCTCTCAGGGATTCTAGGCGACCCCGACACGGATGCCGATACTGACCGTGACGCCGAGCTGAGCGAGCGAGTGTCGGTGTGGATAGACAGCGGCGGAGCACCTGATACGTCCAACCCATCAGCCGATCCCAGATAGCTTGTGCGCAAGCCCTGGAAGAACGAGGCTGAGCGGTTGCGCAGGCTGCCATTGGTGCTGCTTGGCTTGGACGCAGACTGGTAGTGCGGCTGCTGCTGCTGCTGTTGATGGTTATGATGATACTGGGGCAGCGTTCCATAGGACCATGCAACATTAGCCATTGGCGGCGATGCATTGAGCGATGAGCGGCCGATGCCTCCGTAGGCTGGCTGCTTTGAAGAAGGCAGCAGATTGAATATCGCAGCCTCGATTTCGGCAGCAGATGCTCGGATAGCTTCGAGCTCATCCTCGCGGTTGCGCAGCAGATCCTCCTTTGACATCAGCTTCTCCGAGTATGCTAGCAGCATCTGGTTGACCCCATCGTCAGACGAGGCGGAAGCATTGGCAATTCCGAAAATGCCTTCCGTCATCGTCTGCGCATCGGCAGTTGCCACAGGCGCGCGCCGAGTGGTCTCCGGGTTCTGTGTATCCCTAACAAAGGTGGTGGTATGGATATTGGCGCTTGTCCGCAGGTCATCCAGCGTCGAGAGACTCTTGCGACGCGAGAGGCGCCGTGCTGCGTTAGGCGGAATCCCCGAAGCCAGGCGATGGCCGCTGACTTCAGGCGAGCCCTCAACAGCAGTGGTGGCAGCGCTGGTAAGCATGGTGCTGGCATCGCGCAGCTTGCGCATGTAATCGCCTAGCAGAGCCTCCTTTGGCTCGGAAGATTCGGACAGGATCTTTGCATCGTGTGCTGCCTCGCGCCGGACATGCTCGGCAATCTGAGCCTCGAGCTGAGAGATCCGCTCACGAAGCTCGGCTTCTTCGGCAGACGACGAGAGTGCGGGTGATGGCTGCGACGGAACAACAGCCTCAATGCTGCCAACAACAGCTACTGGCTCGATACGCAGCGTGTTGACGTCCTGGGTCAGTCGCTCAATGTTGTCAAGCAGGCGCTGCCGCTCGTCAGTCCACAGCTCCTCTGCCTGACGATGCTCTTCTACCAGCGACTCGGTAGCGTCCTTGACCTCCTGGTCGTGCCGAGCAAGCTTCTCACGCTGCTGGCTAATCGCAAGACCCTGCGCCTCGCGAAGACGCTTCTCGGTTGCCAGGTCGCGCTGCAGGCGGCCATGGGTATCGCCGACACGCATGGCCTCGGCACACAAGCTGGCACAGGCTGACACGGTTGCATTGAGCAGCCCCATTGCAGCGGCCGCATGTTCGGCATCGCACGACTCCAGTGGCAGGGCCTCGAGCGCATCGACAGAAAGTGCGGCTGGCGTCGGACCAGACTTGAGCGCGAGGGTCGGCGTTGATGGCGGTGTCTGGGTCGGCGTCACGTCGTTGACACTGAGGGCACGCAGCTTCTCCGTACTGTCATGCACGCTGCCAAGGACCCGCAGTGGCGCTGCCAGCGACCGCAGTCCCTCTGAGAAGACGCGGATACACTGGCGACTATTAGCCGCCTCGGAGTTAGCGGCGCTAGCCTGTGCCTCTGCACTGACTGCAGCCTGCTGAACCTCCTGCGAATGAAGCAGAGCCTCGTCCAGGCGCCTCTCCAGAGAAGCCGCGCGCTGCTCAGCTGCAATCTTCTGCTCGCGAAGCGCAGTGAGCTCGCCGGTCAGGCGTTCAATAGTAAGACCAGCGCTGTGCTGTGCAAACTGCGACTCCGAGGTTACGCCCTGATTCTCGTTCTGCAGCGCGCGGACCTGTGCCTCCAGACGTTGCTGTGCCTGCGAGTTCTCTTGCTGCATCTGCTCCCTATCGTGCTTCGCCTTGTCGATCGCCTGCTGCGCCAGCTCGCCGGTCTGCTGCGCCTCTGCCCTTCCGCGCACAGCCTCTGCAACAAGCGTGCGCACCGCGGCAGCGAGCACAGCGGTCTGGTGTGCGTGTAGCGCAGCCTCAACCACCCGCTGTTTGGTTTCGTGTTCGACAATGTCGGCCTCAGTCTGCTGCACGCGCGAAGAGGCATATTCAAAGTCTTCGTTGAGCTGGGCGTTGCTCGCGTGCTTGGACTTGTTGAATATTCCCACGCCTGTGCCCGAGCTCTTTGTGCCTGCGTCTGCTGCGCTTTTGGCCGCATCACGCGTGCGGATCTCGGATGTGAGTCGGGTGCGGGCAGCCTGGACGCGCTGCTTTAGAGCAGCGGCCTCAAGCATGCACCGTTCGTGCTCAGCTGGAGACAGCGCCTTGGATGTGCTGCTTGTCTCGATGAGGGACTCGACGAGAGAGGCGGCCGTGGCTACGCTGCCTGACGAGGCTGTGCTAAGCACGCCATCGAATGGCTTGCCTGACGTCTGGAGAGCTGTGGCCAGGCCGTCAAGCAGCGTCGACGTGAAACTCAAAATGCTCCTATTTTCTGCAGGCAGGTCACCGGTGCTCGCACGCTTGGGAGCCACGTCGTCAGATGGCGTAATGGCTGCACTGGCTGGCTGTGGCTGCTGCACAGATGGGGCGTGGGACTGCGAGCGAGCACGGCCAAGTCCGTCATTCTTATGGCTGCTTGCAGAGATGCTGCGCTGAAGCTCTGCCAGGCTGGCGGTTGTCGCAGCCATTACAGCAGCGGATGAAGTGGCGGGGGCGGGGGCGGTAGCGGCAGAGGCTGCCGCTGATGTCACAACGGGCACAACTGCTCCTGCTCGACGATACGAGACAGGCGGGTCAGCGGCCGCAGAAGCGGCTGCGTCATCAGGCGTGTTGAATGCCGAGCGAAGCGATCCACGGCGCTTGCCCGGTGCGTCGCTGCGCATGCCGCGATAGCCGGTAGAGCCGACAGAGCCCGTGTTCTTGCTCTGCGTCGACGCGCGCGAAAAGTTGAGCTGGACGCCGGCAGCCATGGTGGACTGGTGGTCCAGAGCCACCTTGCCACGCAGACTCGGGCGGTACGTCGGCACAGTCTCGGGCTCGCCATCGTCGTCGTCGCTGTCCTCGAGCTCGTAGTCGTTGATGTAGGAGCTAGTTGCTGGCCTGGCAGCCTCGGCGGGGCCCGGGTTGCTGGTTCTGCTGCCTCTGCTCCTGCTCCGCGTGCTCTCGAATCCGGACACGCTGTCGATGCTGTCGGAGGCGGTGATGCCAGGGGTGCTGCCTGTGCTGTAGATCATGCTCTGTGGCCGACGGCCAGCCGGGGTTGCCGGCTCGGACGCAAGCGCGCTGGGCGGCTGCGACGGCGAGCCGGACGGGCTGGCGTAGTGCGGCGCAAAGCCGCTTAGCGCAGAGCCGCCGCCGCTGATGGACGACGAGCGGCTGTGCATGCCAGACGCCGGAGAGGCGCCGGTAACAACGCCGAATCTGCCAAACAGGCCGAAGGACCGCGGGTCGTTGGCGATTTCGTGGCTGTCGAACTGCGACACGCGCTCCGAGACCGAGGGCGTGTTGGACGGGCGGCGTCTGATGGGCGATGGCGCATGGTCAGCCGGCTCCTTGAGGTTCGAGTTGCTGAAGCGGGTGGCCAGCGTCTTGATCTTCTCGCTGATGATGCGCCTGGGGCCGTCGGACGAGGGGATCGGATTCTGTGTCGGCGAGGGCGTGTGCTGCGGCTGCGGCTGCGGCTGCTGCTGCTGCTGCTGCGGTAGGGCCGGCATGGACATGATGGCCGGGGCCGTAGCCGGAGTCCCGGATCCGGCGTCCTCGAGGGCGGCGCTGGAGGGCGGGGGACTCCGCGTGCGGCGGACCTCGGCGCTGGTGGTGTCGATGGGCGGGGGAGCCGGCGACATCAGCACGGCCGAGGTGGTGCGCGGCGGGAAGTGCGACGCCGAGTCCTCCGAGCCCCACGAGGACGCGGGCGCGCGGGCCGAGACTTCGGCGTAGCCGAGCCTGTCGTCGGCATCGCCGGCCATGCTTGCGCGGGCGTCGAGCGACGCCCGGCCAGGCGCGGCGGGGCTGGCGGCCGTCGGCACGAAGCCGAGCGAGTTTATTTTGAGGTTCGACGCGGAGCTGCCGGCGTCGCGGCGGATCTCGTCCATGGTGGCCTTTGTGACGGGGCCGACGTGGCCCTCCATGGCCAGATGGCGTATCTGCGGGTGGCTGCCGCTGCGCAGGCGGCTCTGCTGGAGCGCGGATATTCCCGAAGCGGCGGCCCAGGACTTTTTTGTGGATGTGGCGGGCGACGGCGAGTGGGCGTCGTCGCCTTTCTTGTCGCTGCTCTTGCCGCCACGCTACAGGATCAACAATCGCGGTTGCCGTTAGTGAGTGTCGAATGCGGCGCATTATGCTCCGGCTTGTTTTGCCGTTCTCAGGCACACTCTAGCGCCGTCTTAGACGCACGTGGATGAGGGGAGGGGAGGGATGGGCCGGAGCAGCTCTGCGCTGGGCTGCAAGCATGCGGAGGGCAGCAGGACGAGCAGCGCAGGGCAGATGGAAAATCCAGATGTGGAGAGTGCTGCCGGGCCTTTATCGGGCAGGCGGATTTGCGATTGCCAAGGAGAGAAAGAGGGCGCGCAAGAAAACAGGAATGGAGGTAGAGTGCTGCGTGCGGGATGGCCGGCAGCAGCAAAATCAGAGGAGAGACACGGACATGAGCAGGAGCATGGGCAGCCCAGCTGGGCGGGGTTTATACGTACCAAAAGTCGCTTCATGTTCGGGAAGGCGGTGCTTGCGTAGCAGTAGCGTCTGCTGGAGCGGCGCTGGGTAGGGGGGCTCGGGCTGTGCTCTGGCGAAACGAGGCTGGGCGGGCCGGGCGGATATTAGGCGAGCAGTAGGATGCGGGCGATAACAGGGGGTGTTTGCAGGGATAACAGATAGTAAATAAGAATAATATTGGTGGTTGCGAATAGAAGGCTTCGAGTATGAATTGGGTGGAATGCAGCAGCGAGAGAAATAGAGAGAGAGAGAGAGGCAGAAGAGAGAAGGCAGCAGGCAATAATGGAGCTTCAGACAAAAAAGCGAAAAAGGGCGGGAGGGCAGGCGGAGAAGGAAAGAGAAAAAGTCAT